>OVAP01000430.1:0-36701 GCA_900406295.1 Aurinia saxatilis
GCTTTGCCACTTGGGCCCAAAGCGGACAATATCATACTAATGGGGAGTTTGAATGGGCTTGAAAAGCCCTATACCATCTCCTCTACAAGACATTGCCCCGGGAGGTCAAGTACCACCTCACACACACCCACGCGCCTCCGAAATCATCCTAGTCCTCAAGGGCAAGATCTTAACCGGGTTTGTGTCTTCCAACGACTACAACATGCAACACGCTGTTTTCCAAGGTTCTTTATCCAGGTGATGTATTTGTTCATCCCATCGGTTTGATACAGTTTTATGCTAACATAGGGAAGACAAACGTGGTTGCAATTGGCGCTGTTGGAAGTCAAAGCCCCGGTTTCGTCACGATAAGTGACGCGCTTTTGGGCTCCAGGCCTTTGATAGACCCAAAGATTCTGGCTAGAGCTTATACGTTGGACGTGGACTGGGTGAGACGTCTCTAGGCAGTGTTTTCCTCTGAGGATGATGACATTGTAAAATACATAAACTACTAATGATCAAATTTAATTGTGAACAAATAAATTAGATAATTAGATGTTATGTAATAAAGTTTGTAAAATATAGTTTAACAACAATAAAAATTTGTGGGAAAATAAAAAAAGTAATGTGTGTAATGTGGTAATTTAAAACAATATGTAAGGAAATAATATAATTAAAGGGATTTACCCGTTTGTGTAATTTTAATTTATTTGGAAATTCTCATAAAAACTTATATAAAATCTAGATTAAATTAAATAAAAGGTAAAAATATGGAAAGTAATTGGACATTAGATAAAGTACAAAACAGATCTTGGAGAAAAAGAAAAGAGATATTTGAAAATGACAAAAATAGCTTCAGAAGTGTGAAATATTTTTTTCACCAAATATCACGTCGTGAACCATCTGATATGTCAGTATATGCACTGACACATCCTACCTACATTAACACATTTATAACATGTTATTTTTGTGGATATTATGGTATTTTCTAAATTTGAAAATTACATTGACTCGTGTTAATGTTAAAGATTTACGATGAATATTGAATAGTTTGGCGACTGCTTCTTCACGCAGCCGTTGATGAGATATTGATCTATTTGAACTAGAAGATCACACATAATTAATCAGTTGATGGAGACCAAATTAATACTAGTGGGTTAGACTAGTAGAGTTTGTGTTTGGTTTGATGTTTATGACAATAAGTGTGATGTTATTAAATGATTAAACAGCGTTTCGTAAATGTATTTGTGTGTGTGCAAGTATGTCATTATTCGTATATACTCTGATCATCTTATATTCTTATATACCATAATCATAATTACTCCGATATTTTAGTAGCATAGCGTAAACATTTATATCATCGAATACTAATTATCTTAAATAGTTAAATGACTTTTCTTGTGCTATATATAGACCAAGTGTTTCTCATCGAAACCTCACCGCTTAAACTTTTTATTGTACAAAAAGAAAAACAGAATAAATGAAAGGTTTCCTTCACGTTCTTGTAGCCAAAATCATATTGTTGGCTTTAGCATCTATATTTGTGTCTTGTTACGACCCATCGCCTCTTAAAGACTACTGTGTTGCGACCAATGACAATTAATTATGTATGTGCATGCATCGTCATATATCATATTAACAATTACTACAATATGTCACTTCTCTCATCTTTTTACAGTTTACGTGAATGGATACTTCTGTAAAGATCCAAGACTAGTGATTCCAGATGACTTTTATTATTCGGGCCTAAACATCCCGGGAAACACGAGCAATCGCGTAGGATCCGAACTCACCGTAGTTATCGTGGATACATTGCCTGGTCTCAACGCTCTAGGTGTTGCTCTCGCACGGACTGACTTTGCTCCAGGCGGTCAAGTCCCACCCCACATACACCCGCTTGGTAGCGAGCTCATGGTTGTCCTAAAAGGCATACTCCGTCGGATTTGTCTCATCGAACCAAGATAACAACAAATTGTTTTCCAAGATTCTTTATCCTGGTGATGCATTTGTGTTCCCTATGGGTATGATACATTTTCATGTGAATATTGGGAAGACAAACGCGGTTACTATTTCTGCGGGTGGTAGTCAAGACCCTGGTTTCATCTCGGTTGGGGATACGGTTTATGGATCAAACCCTAGGATTGATCCGAAGGTGTTGGCTAGAGCTTTTGCAGTGAACGTGAGCACAGTGAGACGTCTTCAAGCGTTGTTTCCCTTTGGAAACATACGTAATTAATTGTGTGATATGGGAAGAAATAATGTAATATATTTCATGTGATAAAGTATGTACAAGTACCTACGTAAAAGCATGTAAAAATGTAACATAAAATTAGACCAATAAAGATTTAAATCTTTGTAATGTTATTGGTAAGCTTTTGATGAGTCTCATAACTAATAAAAAAAAAATGTAGAGAAGGAGAGAGAAATGGGGTAGAGTCTCATAAAATAATGAGACAGTCTTTATAGACAGAGATTTAAGACACTGAGTTTCATAGATTTTTTTTTTTAACATCTGATTCTTATTTCATAAAACACAATTACAGAGTAGTTAAAAAGAAGCAATACAGGGGGAGGAGAAGTATAGATGGTGCAGGAAACATATTGATATCTACTCTGTTTTGCTAGAATATCAGCGAACGTATTTGAATGTCGCCAAACGAACTCAAACCGGACACCTGCAAGACGATTTACCCAAAGATGTATGTCTAAGAGCAAATTGTCGATTGCTATATCCTTTGCTTTACCATGGATTAAATCCAGGAGAGCAAGCGAGTCACCTTCAAAAATTACATTACGATAACCTTTAATCCAACAGTGTTATAGAGCATGGAGGAGAGATATTGCTGTTGTTAAACCTCCAAATTGCACACCACATTACGAAACCCAATGCTTCCAATAGCAATAGTTCTGATTTTACTCCAATCCGATAACAAACATTGTATCGAAATCATCATAAAAGACTTCCCCTTTATTGAATAGTTACTCTTGTTAAGGCAACAATTTATCGTATGTGACGGTTCATCCTCAACTACGAACGCACGCTTTAATTGTTCCATGAATCCGTGATGTCTGAAGACTCCATCTTCGTGTTTATCTCCAGTCCGATTCAATGTGACTGTGACACTCATTCCAGACACTCCATGTACCATTGTTTCTTCAGCGTCAAGGGAAAATTGTTGGCCAAACATGATGCACTTAAGATTGAGAACACCACGTTGATCAGTAACATCCCAAGCAATGATGAACACCATTCTTTGAAATCTTATGTGGGACGCAATGGATATTATCGTGACACACGACAAACGGATGATGGTGCGGCGAAGTGGCCGGAAAGAAACTCTACTATCGAGAGATAACACGGTTACACATAGGAACCGACAAAAAGCGAGACTAAAATCATGATAGAATTCTCTGATATTGGATAGATTTTGTTGCCATGAACATTTGATATCAATCAAAAGCATTGAGATTTCATGAGACGAATCCATCATCGAGATCTGTATAAAACAAAACAACAAACTACATAATATAGATATATTAGATCGAGGCACGGTGCCGGCGTGATGCCGGTCACCGGCCATTCACGTTTCTCCGACGAAAGAAAGAAGTTGCAGAAGTTGCGAGTTTCATAGATTCAAAAGACTAATATAATATTATTTTTAAGAGGGAGAGAGATTAGTGGGCCTGATTAAATGGGCTTTAGATAAAAAAAAATGGGCCACTATTAGTGGGCCTGATTAGTCTTTTGCGAGAGAGAATCTAAGGTGTGTAGAGGGAGAGAGAATCTAAGGTCTTATATGTAGAGGGAGAGAGATTAGTGGGCCTGATTAAATGGGCTTTAGATCCAAAACATGAAATGCGCACGAAGAAACGTCTCCGTCTTCGAATAACACAATACGCAACGTCTTGCGAAAATTCGCCGTCGCCGGAATCTATGGATAGACCACCGTCGTTTCCGAATTACCAAAACCCTAATCCGAATTTCTTCCACCATCATCCTCCTCCTCCAAACCCTAATCCTAATTTCTTCTTCCGACCTCCTCCTCTGCAAAACCCCAACGCTTACTCCATCCCTCCGCCTCCGCCGCCGATTCGCGAGCTCTCCGGTACACTCTCCTCTTTACAATCTCTATTATCGGAATGTCAACACACCTTAGATTCTCTCTCGCAAAATCTAGCTTTAGACCACTCTTCTCTACTCCAGAAGAACGAAAATGGCGGATTTGTTCGGTGCCCATTTGATCCTAATCATCTTATGCCACCAGAAGCTCTCTTTCTCCATTCACTTCGTTGCCCTAAGCCTCTTGATCTCACTCATCTTCTTGGATCATTCAGTAGTTACAAGAACAAGCTTGAGTTACCTTGTGAGTTACTACAGTTGAATAATGGTGATAATGATGGTGATCTCTGTTTCTCTTTAGATGAGTTTGCAGATTTTGGGAGAAGTTTCTTCTATAATGATTGTCCTGGAGCTGTTAACTTCTCTGAGCTTGATTGTAAGAAGCCAACTTTAACGCTTCCTAGTGTTTTATCTGTGGAATGTAGTGATTTTGGAGGTTGTGATGAGAAAGAGGAAAAGGGTGTGTTGGGGAACTGTTTAGGGATTTTGCCGTCTGATTTTTGTGCGGTGAAAAGTGAGATTGATCAGTGGAGGTATTATCTGAGTTCGTATTCGTTTAGTGTACTTTCTGCGGTTTTGGGTTTGAAGTTGACTGAAATGAGTGAGATGAGTAAATGGATTCTGGTGAATTCAACGAGATATGGTGTTATTATTGATACATACATGAGGGATCATATATTCTTGCTCTTTCGGTTGTCTCTGAAAGCGGTTGTGAAAGAGGCTCGTGGGTTGATGAAAGAGTGTGATGATAATGTTGTTGATGGGCAGAATACGAGCTGCAAAAGTCGAACATTCGAGTGTCCAGTCTTGGTACGAGTGTTGTCTTGGTTAGCCTCTCAACTTGCTGTCCTGTATGGAGAAGGAAATGGGAAGTTTTTCGCTTTAGACGTGTTTAAACAGTGCATAGTAGAATCTGCCTCTCAAATAATGCTGTTCCAGACAGATAGATCAAGACCTAAATCCTCTGGAAGTCTCGAGGATTTGGATGATGCGTACTTGAGTAATAAGAATGTGGAGATAGAGAAGCCCTTTGAGAATATTTCAGGTGGGGAAGTTGCAAAAACTTTGGAGAGTGCTCAGGTGATATCTGTGTCCCGTGTTGCAGCAGCTGTTACAGCTTTGTATGAAAGATCCGTGCTGGAAGGAAAAATAAGGGCAATTCGATATCCCCAACCACTAACAAGATATCAGCGGTAGGTTCGAAATCTTTAAAGGGATTTTCTAATTTTTTAACTTCATTCTTTCTCCATCTTACAGTTTCTTTAGTGCTTAAGCATCATACCATGTACGGATATTCATGATTCTCCATCAATATGTAGGGTGGCTGAGCTTGGTGTTATGACAGCTAAAGCTGATGAAGAACGAAAAAGACGTTCTAGCTATCGAGCTATAATTGATCATGATGGTCTTCCAAGACAACGCTCATCATACAAGGTTAGTACTAAATTGTGTGTTTCTACAACATGAAAGAGTAAACATTAATGTAACATTTGGGGAACGTGTATTGAGGAAACTAGTATATGTTGTACAACGTGTAGGAAATGAATAAATTTAAGACAAAAGAAGAACTTTTAGCTGAAGAGAGAGATTACAAGCGTCGGAGAATGTCATACCGTGGTAAAAAGGTGAAACGAACGCCTAAACAGGTAACAAGCTGCTTCCTTTTCCATGCCTATGAATTTCTTAGTTACTGTTTTCCTGTAGAATTGTATCCAAAATCACAATTTCCTAGTTACTGTTTTCCTGCAGAATGATCAATGTGTATTCTAAATTTTTTAAAACTTGTAGAGTGTTTTACCTCTGCTATATCCTGTTGAGGCATTATGCAGATTGCCCAAAACTTGGATGTTGCTAAAATCATATTCCCATTTACAGATTAAATGACGATCATTTAGAAATGGATTTTCCTTATTATCCCCTTTGAATGAGTTTTCTCCATCTTGTGCCCTTTTTAGGTGTTGCGGGATATAATACAAGATTATACAGAAGAAATTAAGCTAGCAGGAGGTATTGGATGTTTTGAGAAGGGAATGCCATTACAAGCCGTCTCTTCTATAGGCAACGATCATAAAGATAGTGACTTTGGATACAATACTGCATCATCAACATTATCAGACGCGTCACGAAGATTCTCTAAACAACGGAAAGGAGAGAACCGTGTAGATACTGAATATCCAGTGGAAATTAGAGGCAATACAGGTAAAGGAAAACGGTACGAAGAGCATGATTCAGGTAGCTCACCTATAGAGCACATTCACAGATCATATAAGCACAGTGATCAGAGAGATGATGAATTCACGAAGAGCAAACGGTATAGCAGCGAAAGGAAATCTTATCATCAGAATAACAAATCATCTCATGGTAAAAGTTCTTCAGATGATAAGACCAAGAGGGATGATCCATATGATCGCCGTTTTCAAAGATCTAGGAATCAAGATTCATTTGAAGATAGATACGATCCAACTGAAAGGAAGTGAACTTACAAGAAGGTCAGTCATTTTGAAACTATCTCTCGGTCTCCTTATCTCTTGTGTTCCTTTTCATTCCTGTGGGATATTCTGACTTTAAGGGGGCCATTTGTTTCAAATGATCTTGCAGTCAAATTTACTCGGAGCTTTGGCATTATGTGTGACCCAGTATCCTCTTTTGTATCCTTAACCACGGGTTTTATATGATGCATCTATGTTAATTTCTGAATTTCAAGCTATCTCTCAAAGTTTGATATTGGTTTCTAGCGCACATTGACTCCCTGTTTTACCATTTATGTCCATATCTTTTCAATCTTTCTTCTCCCCCCTACTTGTGACAGATTCAAGTAACAGTATGTACAATTTGAAGATAGAGAATTCTAAGACCCTTTTCTCAAAACACTGGAATAGAAAGCTGACTGGGGATGTTCAGAGGGAGATTATAATCTTGTATTTTGGCGCGAAAAGGGACAGGCTGCTATTGATCATAGAATTGATCACTTATAAGTAGTTTAATTGATCACATTCTGCTTTCTGTGAGTGTGTGAACCTTGTAATTGATCACAGAATCACATTAGTAGTTTAATTTCAGAAAAAGCAAAATATCTACTGTAAAGTATTAACTTTAAGAGCTTGTAAATTCATTAGGAGGAGTCAAATACATTCGAATTTAGTTCTTAACTACCTGAGATCAAATTCCAAGTCTGGAGAGATAGATCATGCAGAGAGTTTATTAGCAAAACAAACACAAGAATTTTTCGTTTAGACACTCTAGAATATCTCTCCTTCCTCATGGTCATCCTCCCCCATCTCTTCCTCTATTCTTAAAAACAGACCAAACAACACTTCAACCCAACGTCTTCTTGCCCAACGAGAGCCACCACAGAGCTTCACTAACTCCATCTCGGCAAATATGTTATCTTCAAGTGTGGATGTAGCTTCTTCTGCGACCTTCTTAACTGCAAGCAAAGTATCACGTCGATCTTTCAACCTACGAGCTTCAAGCTCAGCTTCGATTCTAACTTTCTCGACTTTTTTTCGAACGTTCCTTTTTTTCTGTATCTTCTTCTTCTTCACGCCACCCTTCTTCCTCTGTTGATTTGCTCTCATGTCAGATTTTAAGCTTGTCATGCTTACCAATAAACCCTTCGATCAAGACGAGAATACAAAAGATCGAGAAAATTTAAGAGTTTCACAAAGGTTTTAAGAGTTTCACGTAGGTGAAAAAATATGAATAACTTATTGGTAGTGGGGGTTGTATATATAGATTCATAGAGTATAAAAAAGTAAAATTGTCTTTTTCAAAAAAAGGAAAATTGTGTTTTTCTTTGGAAATTGAAAAATAAAAATTACAATTTTTTCTTAATATTTATTTTCGGTTTATTATATAAAACCTATATGAGAAATAGGTTTACGTGTGGCAGAAGAAAACTATGTAACCAAAGACATAACTCGTTTAAAACTACTATGACGGAGACCATGAGCAGCAGAGCCATTAATCATCTCCGTAGAGCCATCAATTGCTAATCCTTTACCGCCAAAACACAAGTATCTGTTCATAAAAGATCCTTGTTTCTTCATCGCAGGTGTTCTTCTTCTTCTCTCCAACTCACAAGAAACTGTCTGAAACGGCGAAGAACAATCCGACGACGGAGAGTAATCAGAAACCACCGGAGGCGAAAACACGAACCTCGGAGATTCTTGAACCACGACTCCTTTCATTAACCCTTTTGTAAACTTCAGTCTCACTGATAGACTCGGAAGATCACCACTCTCTGTTCTCATCGGAAACGCTCTTTCTCCGATTTCAGAAGGTGATCTTGGTCTTGTATACATTTCTCTGAGAGGTACACGACGATTATCACCTGAGAAACGTCCATTTTCCTTTGTTTCTTCTCTTTTAGCCCATCTCAAAAGAAGCTTGAGACGCGCTGTACCGCGTTTGCGTTTTGAACGCGTCGAGATTTCACTTGAACACTCACTAATACCGTCGTGACTCTCTCTATCTGGTGTTAAATCACCGTTTCCGGAACTGCGTTCTGTTGTCGCTGCGGTGAAGAGAAATATCTCAGAATCAGATATCATAAACGCGGTTCCAGGACTACCGCAGAATCCATAACGCTCTTCTCTAGAACTTATAACGTTTCCACCGCAATTTGATCTCCCACCCGCGGATTTAAGACGTTTAATCAATAATTCAGAAACCGGCGTTTTCGGCGTTTGGCGTTCAAGCAAATCAACGGCTGACATTCCATCTGAATCAACGACGTTAAGATCAACGCCAGGGATTCTAAGAAGAATCTCAACGACGTCAGATCTAACGGTGTTAAGACTATCCATCACAGCTAAATGAATCACGGTTCGTCCGTTACCGTTTCTAACGTTGACTATCTCAGAAACGTCAACAACTCCTCGTGAGATTAATTTCTTCAATAGCTCCATTTGCCGGTCTAACCGTTTAAAACCGGACGCAGCAAAACCAGACACGACCATGTGAAGACACGTGTCACCTTCGTTGTTAACAAAGGAAATCAACGGTGGAGATTCGTTTAGAAGAGCTTCTACTACATCTAAATGACCCTTGTATGCTGCAATATGTAAAGCTGTGTTTCCTAGACTGTCTTTAATCTCCATGATTGAATCATACTTTGATATAAGATATTTCACCACCTAACCATATATAAAAAAGTTAGTATATAGTTTTATATACATTTATAATCATAATCAGAAGATAAGTTATAATATTCTCACTTTTATTTGACCTCTACTAGAAGCAGAGTGTAACACAGTGGAACCATAAGCATCTCTGAGCCCCAAAACGTCGCCGTATTTCTCCGAGCGTAATAACCACTCGAGAATCTCCACGTGTCCTCCTCGTGCAGCACTGTGGACCCCTCTTTTAACCATCTCTTCTTTTACTATTAACTGTCTCCCGGTTAATTTCTCGCCGTCGATTTCTTCAACGCCGGCGATATCCGCCGGCAACAAAGCGAAATCAAGAACTAGACGAAAAACGTCGTCGTTTCCACCTCTCGCCGCCGCGTAGAGAATATCAGTAACACCGTATTCACCTTCTCCGAACACGAGGAGTGGATCTCTCTCTAGTAGTTTTTTCACAAACTCCAAATCTCCGGCGGAAGCGGCGGTGTAAAGCAGCCAGCCACCGTAACCTGCTCTTATCAACGAGTTATCTCCGTTTCCGATTTCACACTCTCCCAGTAGTCTTTTCGCCACGCGGGAGCGGTTAAGAGCCACGTGGCGGTTATTCTGGTCGTCCCAGACGGTCTCGAGACGGCGGATACGGCGGAGGGAAGTGAGTTTGACGAGGAGGTTCGTGTCTTGATGGAGAAGCTCTATTACGACGTCGTATAGACCGTTTGCGGCTGCACAGTCTATTGGTGAAGCGAACCACCATTGGTCTCCGGTACTTTCCCACCGAAGTGGAAATATCGGCGGTGGCATTTTTGGTTTGATTCCGGTTTAGATAATTGAACCGGGTTTTCTTCGGTTTTAGTTAAGAATTTGTGAAGGAAAATTCAAGAAAACAGAGGAAGTAGAATATATATGGTAATAAAAAGGATGAATTTCGAATGGTTTGAAATGAATGGAGATTTTCTTACGATGAACACAAAGTGATATTGCAGAAGACAACAAAAGGTGAAGTCTTGAAGATTGTGTTGTTGTGGCGAAGACGAAACTTTTGTGTATCCACCAGAAAAAAAGAAAAAAAAAATACTAGTTTTTTTGGAAGCATCGAAAATATACAGATTCCATGCCCGTGAGTGGACCATACGTCAATTTAATCATTTTTATTTAATATATATATGATCTTGAAAATAATATTTTTATATATAATCTGAATCTTCTGAAAAGCTGTTACTTTTAACGTGAAAGAATTTTTTTAACTGTTTCAAGAATTTTTGTTTTGATTTTTCGAACAAGTACATATGAGTATTAGTAAAGAAGTATTTTTCTATGTTCAGAAAAATTTTAAATTCTGAAAATTTAAAGAATTTTTAGACAAGGACTAGTAGGTTGAATGATGTTTCATCTAAATAAGACTGGTGGCTCGTTTGTACTTTCGTGCACTATAAATCGACCATGTAAATTGTTCTAACATCTGAATAATTCTGAATTTGGATCAGAAAAAAATGTAGACCAGAGAGAAAAATTGCACACTTGTGGCTGCTAAGATTTGAGGGCCCTGATAGAAACATAATAATATCTTAGTCAATAATTCAATTAATGTGCATAATAATGACAGATTGATTTGTAGTTAAAGCTTAACTATCATTATTATGAGTTTGAAGAAGATTATTCAATTTTTATTTCACTAATAAAAACTCCAAAAAATATATTTTTTGTTTTGTTATGGATCTACCTTTCTGTCGGTGTGGAGTGTGGAAGCATACTACTGCTGTGCACATGTATTTGTCTCTAAACTAAATGGTTACTACAAATATAGTATATTTCGTTATTTCTTTTCTTGGTTCATCAATTATGTAAACTTCAATAAATTATATAAATGTGACTAATCTGGTAAAATTCTGAATGCAGACAACAAACACAATTTGCCTCACTTCTTACTTCTTACATACAAGATTGTGTCCGAAACCAAATCAACTCCAACGTCACAGATCTTAACAACTCTTCTTGAATCTCTAACCAAGAACTTGAAATCTACATTAACCTCATTTGCAACTGCCCCGTCATAGTAAACGAGCAACAACTAATAATTAAGAACTTGAAATCTACATTAACCTCATTTGCAACAGTCCAGACATAGTAAATGAGTAACAACTTATAACCTTCTTCCTTACTTTACAGGATCAATAAGTTTCACTGTCTAACAGTATAGTCTTTGTAGTAACTAGTTACCCTCACTTTACAGGGGCAGTAAGTTTGACTGTCTTCATAATGTGTTCGATTCTCTCAGCAGATTCTTGCATATCTTTCTTCTTAACCTCTTCCAAGAGCAACAAACAAGTCCGGTGCCTCGGTGTGATATCTTGACTAATCATCTCTTCGAATAGACAGTACGCCCACTCACACATATTAGCTCTGCAAAACCTCTGTATCAGAAAAGTATAAGTCGATTCATCGAGGCTGAGATGATGCTTAGTCACCATTTCTTTCAATAGTTTCCCAACCTCAACTACGTCTCCTCTCTTAAAACAAGATTTCAGCAATGAGTGGTACGTATGAACATCGGGGTTACAAAGCTTCGAACTTTCCATTTCCCTGAAAAGCCCAACCGCCTTTTCTTCTTCATCGTGATGGCAATACATTGCAATCATAGAGTTATAGGTTGATGTATTAACGGAAACACCAAGCTCAGACATCTCAACTCTAAAAACGCGCTCAGCTTCTTCTACTTGACCAGCTCGAGCAAGTGTGTGAATCAAACAGTTGTAGAAAAGCGTATCCGGTTCACAGCCAGATCTTTTCATCCTTGCAGCTACCCTTAAAGACTCCTCAAACTCTTTCTGAGCATTCAGAGAAGACATTATAGTTGTGTAAGTCACAGAATTCGGAGAAGAGCCATTAGCCTCCATTTCACTTAGCATCTCATAGACCTTGATGAAGTCAGACTGCTGGCAATAACACCTTATAATCGTCGTATAACTAATTACACAAGGCCGAAAACCGTGACCTTTCATCTCTTGTATAGTCCAAAGAGCCTCCTCGACTCTATTCGCCTTACACCAACCGTGAATAAAGATATTAAACGTAGACACATCTGGTGTAATATGTGACTTAAGCTCCAACAAAATCACTCGAGCCTGCTCTACCCTCTTCTCCTTACAAAGCGTATCCAGCAGTAAATTCATCGATTCCGTGTTCTTCTTCAATCCAAACTCACCCAATCTATCAAACACCCTTACAGCTTCTTCCCATTCCCCTGCACCAGCAAACCTCCTCATAATCTTAGCAACAGTACTCAAGCTAACAACTTTATCACTTCTCATTCTCTCCACAAACTCCTTCATCCGATCCCATTTCTTCGCCTTCCCGAGAATATCCACAGCCATATCACAACACTCACTAGAATGCTTATGCCCTTTACAAGATTCAGCCCATTTCAATACACCAAGAGAAGATTTCCAGTCATCTCTAAACCTATGAAGCAGCTTATGAACCAACCCATCAGAAAGATTCACTCTTTGACAAACCTGATCACTAGATAGACGATTAAAAACATCATCTTCACTAACTCTATCACCTACTCTACCTACAATAACTCTCCATATCTCCTCCGACTTTAAAGATTCATCATCATCAACTGTTTCAGGTAATTGATCTGAAACCGTAGAGAGATTCTCTATACACTTAAAAGAAATAGCTACAGGTTTGAGTCGTAAGTAGATGTTTCCAAGACGATTTTGAACAAGACAAGACATCAGGAGATGAGAAATTCAAAACTTACGAGTAGTAGTGTTCTTAAAACCCAATTCGTTTCTATATCAATGAGATACGAGATCTTAATGGTGAAGATCAGAGCTGAGCAAAAATGGAAATGGTGGAGACGACGGCCGTCTTGCCGGAGAGATTTTGAGGAGGGTTTTTTCTCGAAGGCCCAATAAATATGTTATGGCCCATTAAAAGCCCAATCTTTTGGAGTTGAACATTCATGAAGTGTTAACATTCACTTAAATTTATCACTATGCAAATGCACATCATCAGTATGCTTTAGATTCACCCAACTGTTGTTTAAACTCAAACTAGGAGGAAACAATGATTTTCAAATTGTTTTCGGGGTCTATTCAGGCTACTCATACAATATGCTTACTGTTATGAGTTATTACTGATCAATTAGGTACTCATACTTAACAACTAGAAGCCTAAAGAAATTGCTATAACCACCAAAACTGGGGTCATGTTATAAGCCTCTGTTTTGTGTTGAGTATTATGGATCTAATTACCTTCACTTTACATATCATAATGTGTTCGATTCTCTCATCTCTTCGTGATGGCAATACATAGCAATCATAGAGTTATATGTTGATGTATATATGGAAATCGCTCGAGCATTCAGAGAAGACATTATACTGGTGTAATGTGTGACTTAAGCTCTAACAAAATCGCTCGAGCCTGCTCTAACCCTCTTCTCCTTACAAAGCGTATCCAGAAGTAAATTCATCGATTCCATGTTAACTCACCCAATATATCAAACATTCTGACAGCTTCTTCTCATTCCCCTGCCTGCGTCACCAAACCTCCTCATGATTTCTTTTTCTTTCTGTATCTTCTTCATCACGTCACCCTTGTTACTAGTCTGGTCAAGGAGCTTACCGTACTTAACCACGGGTTCTACCTTTTTTGATGCATCTATGTTAATCAAAACCTTCTCTTTCTGAATTTCCAGCTACCTCTCAAAGTTTGATATTGGTTTCTACCCTACATTGATTCCCTGTTTTAATTTCATTAGTGGTTTAATTTCAGAAATAAGTAAAATATATACTGTAAAGTATCAAATTTACGAACTTATACTTTCGAATTTAGTTGTTAATAACTACCTGAGATCAGATTCCAAGTGTGGAAAGTTTGATCATGCAAGAGTTTATAAGCAAAAAATTACATAAGAATTTTTGTTTAGACAACTCTAAAATATCTCTCCTTCCTCAAGATCATCACAAGCCTCCTCCTCAAACTCTTCATCTCTTCTTAAAACAAGACCAAACCTAAACTCCATACTTGCATAAGGAGGGCCACCAAAGAGTTTCACAAACTTCATCTCAGCATATATGTTATCTTCTAGTATGGATGTAGCTTCTTCTTCTACCTTCTTAATTGCAAGCAAAGTATCACGTCGAACTTTCAACCTAGGAGCTTCAAGCACAGCTTCGATTCTAGCTTTCTCTTCAAGCTGACTCTTTTCCAAACTTTCCTTTTCTCTCTGTATCTTCTTCATCACGTCACTCTTGTTACTACTCTGATCAAGGAGCTTACCGTATTTGGCTTTCGTGATCGTACCTGCAAACCGAATCATGATTTCTGCCGCACGAAGAGCCCTCTCAGGAGCCTCAACAAACGTCTCCACGGGATTTGACGGAACAGACACCTTCTCATGGGAGGAAGATGTTATCTTTTGTCTCTTTGTTTTTGATTTATCAACAACCTCGTCTAGTTCATAAGAACCACGTTTCTTCCTCCATTGATATGCTCTCATGTCAGAATTTAAGCGTGGCATGCTTACCAATAAACCCTTCGATCAAGACGAGAATACAAAGGATTATGAAAATTTAAGAGGTTCACAAAGGTTTTAAGAATTTCACGTAGGTGAAAAATATGAAAAACGTATTGGTAGTGGGGTTGTATATATAGACTCATAGATAGAATGTAAGAAAAGGAAAATTTCCTTTTTCAAAAAAAAGAGGAAAATTTCCTTTTTCAAAAAAAAAGAGGAAAATTTCCTTTTTCAAAGAAAAAAGGAAAAAAAGAAAAGGAAAACTGTTTTTTTTTCCTTTTGTAACTTGGAAAAGTAAAATTGTTGATTTCCTAATTACACATGGATTTGTCTGACCCAAAAGATGAAGTAAAGGTGTTGGAAATATATGGGTTTAGAGGAAGTGGTGAAGAAGTGAGGCAAGTGAAGTCCTTATTGTGCCAAATGCAGTTTCTTCCAGTGATGAAAGTGGAGATTGAAGCTGATTTTGATGACGAGAAACAACAACTCATCACCAGTGACTTTCTTGCACTTCCAAAACGTTCTTCTGAATTGCAAATCCAGTTTTTACATCCATTCCTTGTTTAGTTTTTGGTTTGGGTTTTGTCACATTTTTTAGGATTTTAGAGATTCAGTTACTAGGCTACCTACTCTAATAAAAACCAGTAGACTACCTACTGTAACAAAAACCACTCGTTGATTCCATTTATGTTGGTTCATATTCAGTCTTTAATTTTGTTCAGAAGACAAGTTTACTCCAGCAACATTAAGAGTGGATCCGATTTATAGGAGTTGAACACATTCATGAAATGTAAACTTCACTTAATAAGATTATAATTACGCAAATAACACATTATGCTTTAGTTTGAGTGTCTATTCAGGTTAATCATACAATTTCATCACAGTTATGACTCATTAGCCTAAACAAGTTGGTATGTCCAACGAAATTAGCGTCATGTTACAATACTCTGATAACGAAGTAGAAGTGAATAGCAAACCATAGTGAGTAACTCCATATATCAAAAGCCAAACACAAAGGATGGTTTACAAACTCCCATTAACTCACGTGAACGAGAACCGCCAAAAAAAAAAAAAAAAGAGTTTCTAGATCCCGAGAAATTTATTAGAAAAACGACAATACTCAGATCATAAAGAAGGGGACTAAACGATGACTTTTCCTCCCCGTCATTTCAGATCTTCTCAGCTTTAAGCCTTTGACATGTGGACGATCAAGTCGACCACACGGGTACTGTAACCCCATTCGTTGTCATACCACGACACCAATTTCACGAACTTGTCACTCAATGCAATTCCGGCCTTTGCGTCAAAGATGCTAGACCTGGAGTCACCAACGAAATCAGTGGAGACAACATCATCCTCGGTGTATCCAAGAATTCCCTTTAGCTTGCCTTCAGATTCCTCCCTATGATTGAATTAACAACAGTTAGTGACCAATTTGACACAAAAGTAACATGGATCTGGATGTTATAAGGGCTCAGAAAGCATACTTGATAGCCTTCTTGATTTCATCGTAGGTTGCAGCCTTCTCAAGTCTAACAGTGAGGTCAACAACTGAGACATCAACAGTTGGGACACGGAAAGACATTCCGGTCAACTTTCCGTTAAGCTGTGGAAGCACCTTACCGACAGCCTTGGCAGCTCCAGTGCTGGAGGGAATGATGTTGAATGAAGCAGCTCTTCCACCTCTCCAGTCCTTCATCGATGGACCATCAACAGTCTTCTGGGTAGCTGAAATCATAAATCAAACAACGTTAGCTCAGAGAGTATACTATTATAGGCAAACTAGTCTTGAAATAAATCAACTGAAGATTAAGAAACAAACCAGTGATAGAGTGAACGGTAGTCATAAGACCCTCAACAATTCCGAACTTGTCGTTGATAACCTACACAGAGAATCCCACAATTAGCAACTGGTTGAGAAAGCCTATACAATTTGAATTCAGTATTAGTCTGTGAACTAATTTACCTTGGCAAGAGGAGCAAGGCAGTTAGTGGTGCAACTGGCGTTGGAGACAATGTTAAGGTCAGACTTGTACTCGTGCTCGTTGACACCCATAACAAACATGGGAGCATCCTTGCTCGGGGCAGAGATGACAACCTTCTTAGCACCACCCTGCACAACCAATCACAAAATTCATTTAGTTAGAATCCTATGAGAAACCAATATACTTAGTCAACAAATTATAGCACATAAAGCAAGGAAAAACAAACCTTAATGTGAGCAGCAGCTTTGTCCTTGTCAGTGAAGACACCGGTAGACTCAACAACGAAGTCGGCACCAGCCTCACCCCATGGGATATCCTCAGGGTTTCTGATACCGAAGACGGTGACTGGCTTCTCACCGAAGAGAAGAGTCTTCTCATCCTTAACCTTGAGCTCATGGTGCTTCCATTGTCCGTGAACACTGTCGTACTTGAACATGTAGGTCTACAACGATCCAACACAGAGAACAATCAATTCACATCATCCAAACCCAATGCATATACAGATAATCTGATTCGCTAATCAAATAGTACCAAAACACTAAATCATTTTTTGGATCTGAGAATTTACGAAAGCGAGACTACAATCATACGATCCACCAACCAAAGCTATTCAGAGCCACTAGCTCATTACGATCGATACAGTACGAAGAAATCTCAGATCGGGAGAAGAAAAACAAACCATGTACTCGGTGGTGATGAAAGGATCGTTGACAGCAACAAGCTCAACATCGTCTCTCTGAAGAGCAACCCTAGCAACCAAACGTCCGATTCTTCCGAACCCTAACGATTTTACACAAACCAAACCATCAGAATCCACAGATCTAAAACTACGAAAATGAACCAGAATCGATTAGATACTCACCGTTGATTCCGATTCTGATCTTCTTGTCAGCTACAAGACAAAGGAGAAGAAAATCAGAAAACGATCAAATCGGAAACACAAAGCATAATAAGAATCATCGACGCGAAAACGAGAGAGAGAGAGAGAGAGAGAGAGACTCACCCATTGTTGATCGAGTGTGAGATTAAGAGAGAAGAAGGGTTTTTACTGTGAGAGAGTTGGTGAATGAGTGAGATCGGTGAAGAGAGAGAGAGGCTATTTAAAAGAAAGAAGAACTTGGAGAAGGGGTCGGAAAGATCTAGAATGTAGATTCATCAACATTAAACTAAACATTTTAATTAAACAGTATTAGATTAGAGAAAGCAACATTTACATTTTTATGGAAATTTTACTATATGTGACATTAGAAAAGAGAACTGTTAAATCTTCTTCACATCTTTGTTCATCCAAAATGGAAGTATATAGAGGATTTCTGTCTTGAGAAAAGGGGAAAAATATTTTGCTTAAATCTTTTCAGTCTTAGCTTAATAGCAGTTTGTATAATTAGCTTTTGGTATTAAATTTCAGTTTTTGGGGGAGTTTCCGTGCCTAGTCTTTAAAATATTGAATTGCATAAACCTCTTTCATTTTTAAGTAAAAGATAAATAAATTCGCAATTTTAGTCACAGTAAAACGCCTCTAATGGCGATTTGTTTTACTGTACTGCCTACTTGAGTGGCTTCGTTTTTGCATCTGGGCTGTGGGCCATGCTGATGGCCCAATATGAGAAGTTATTACTTGCAAAATCTTCAGTTTTCTTTTTCTTCTATCATTTAAGTATTATGACGAATTGTTCAACAGTGATGGAATTGACAAAGATAGCAAAACGACAGTATGAGTAGTCTGATCAAATATAAACTGTCTTACAGGATTGAAGAGGATCCACTAAAAACATTCGTTAACAACGTATCATTAGCTCAAGTGAACGACAATCGTCAAAACAGAAAGAGTTATGAAATTTATTCAAAAACGATAAAATGAGACCACAATCAAGATCTTCTTCTTCAGCTTTAGGCCTTTGACATGTGAACAATCAGATCGACCACACGGGTACTGTAGCCCCATTCGTTGTCATACCACGACACCAGTTTCACGAACTTGTCACTCAATGCAATTCCGGCCTTTGCGTCAAAGATGCTCGACCTGGAGTCACCAACGAAGTCAGTGGAGACAACATCATCCTCGGTGTAACCAAGGATTCCCTTTAGTTTGCCTTCAGATTCCTCCCTGTAGGATTGGTAACAATAACCAGTTAGTTATCATACAAAGTAAGCAATACATGAAACAACTGAATTAAGAAACTGAAACTGGAACCAAAAGCTTACTTAATAGCCTTCTTGATTTCATCATAGGTTGCAGCCTTCTCGAGTCTAACAGTGAGGTCAACAACTGAGACATCAACAGTTGGGACACGGAAGGACATTCCAGTCAACTTTCCATTGAGCTGTGGAAGCACCTTTCCAACAGCCTTGGCAGCTCCAGTGCTGGAGGGAATGATGTTGAACGAAGCAGCTCTTCCACCTCTCCAGTCCTTCATTGATGGACCATCAACAGTCTTCTGAGTAGCTGAAATCATAAAGCAAGCACACTATTACGTTAGACTTACCAAAAAGAGGGAACTAGCTCTGTGATAAGTCTATTGGAGACTCAGAATTTTACCAGTGATAGAGTGGACAGTAGTCATAAGACCCTCAACAATTCCAAACTTGTCGTTGATAACCTAAACATTGGCATCAGGGCAAGGAAAGTTATTCACTTTGACATTCAAAATACACAATCAACGTGATTTATAGGATCTGACTTATTAGATATTTTACCTTGGCAAGGGGAGCAAGGCAGTTAGTAGTGCAACTAGCGTTGGAGACAATGGTAAGGTCAGACTTGTATTCGTGCTCGTTGACACCCATAACAAACATGGGAGCGTCCTTGCTCGGGGCAGAAATGACAACCTTTTTAGCACCACCCTGTACCACAAATCACCAATTCATTTAGTTGGAATTATAGCAAACATGGCGTTATATCCTATTCATTGGAGCAGTATCTTTATCCTATTAACAATGCCAATATGAAGTCCAGGATCCAACAAATTATAGCACCCAATAACATGAATGCTACACATAATTGTATAGAACATATAAAGCAAATACAACAAACCTTCAAGTGAGCAGCAGCTTTGTCCTTGTCAGTGAAGACACCAGTAGACTCAACAACAAAGTCGGCTCCTGCCTCACCCCATGGGATTTCCTCAGGGTTCCTGATACCGAAGACTGTAACTGGCTTCTCGCCAAAGAGAAGGGTCTTCTCATCCTTAACCTTGAGTTCATTGTGTTTCCATTGTCCGTGAACACTGTCGTACTTGAACATGTAGGTCTACAACAACCAAACACAGAGAACAATCAATCACACCGTTCAAGCTCTGACTCAAATCTAATAATTCATTTTAAAACTAAGCTAGTCAATAACATTACAGAGACACCAAAGCAACCATCACCACCACTTAAGATTCGCTATTCAGTATTCAATATTACAATCACTCTAAACCAACTTCAAAATCTGACTACTGAATAAACAATAAGCTACACACTTACACAGTCATGACGATAGTGATACGATCTATTCTAAAATTCAAATAACACAACAGATCATGCAACACTAACGAATCCTAGATCGAAGGAAGAAAACAAACCATGTACTCGGTGGTGATGAAAGGATCGTTAACAGCGACGAGCTCAACATCGTTTCTCTGAAGAGCAACCCTAGCAACCAAACGACCGATTCTTCCGAATCCTAACGATTTATACACAAACCAAACCATCAGAATCCATACATGTACAATACGAAAAACCTAATTCAGAAAAATCAATTCCGATACTCACCATTGATTCCGATCCTGATCTTCTTGTCAGCTACAAAAAGAAGAAATCCGAAAATACGATCAGATCAGATCAGATCAGATCGGGAAAGACACAAAACCGTTAGATAAAAAGAGATCAAATCAATACTCACCCATTGTTGAATCAAAGACGCGAGAGAGAGAGATTGTATAATAGCGAAGAGATTTCAGAGTGAAATTGAGAGTGAGTGAGATTGGGGTATTTAAAAGAGAGAAGAACGTGGAGAAGGGGTCGGAAAGATCTAGTGGTCCAGAGTTTTTCTTGGGAATAACGTCAGTTTACGATTCACTATTTTTCTTACAAAATGACCCAATTACCCAACGACGTTTCACGTTATTTACCCTTTTATGTTCGCAAAATGTCGTCATCCCTGAGATGGGTATCATGCTGAATTATTCAAAAATGTCGTCACGGGAAGTCCAATCTTAGTAGATTTTTCCAAATTTTCTACAACATATAGTAATGTCCACCTCGTATAAATTTCAGAAAATACATAATTTAATGTTCTGTCATACATTTGAGTATTTGACCTTAACTTAAATATATACTCTGAAACTCTAATTCTTCTTCTTCTTTTTTTGCATTTTTTGTCACAATTTGTTTCTCTTTTGTCTTCATTATATAGTAAAGTTTAGCATTACAATTAACAAAAACAAAATCATGTGTAATTCATTACAAAATTTTACAACCAATGTACATTGTTTGTCTTGTAACTTAGAAAATCTTTACCAAAGGTCCTAGTAGAAGCTTTGCAGTTTGGTGAATATCTCTCTACGTATATGAACGAGATGCAAGCCTAGTACTATAGCATGAGCTACTCCTGCAATGATGAACAAACCGCGCAACTCACTGAAGGTGAAGCGCTGAGATGCATCAACATTGTCGACATTATCATTGTTGGAATCCACATTCAATGATTCCAATCTCTGAAACCACCTTTTCTCCATGTCTTTCAAACTTCCTGATGATCTAAGCTTTGCGATTTCTCGTGAAACGTTAGTAGCCAAACCAGAACCTTTTTGAAACATCTGAAAATTCAAAACATATATTAGTAAGGAAATGAGAAAATTGGAGGATAGTAAAGGAGAGGTGCATACAAATCCAAAGCCATTAGTAGTAGTCTCTCTATCTGTCATTACGAAAGCATCCGGATAATATCCACTAAGGACACTGAGATACGGTATTTCATTGATGACATGACTTAGAGTCCCGTCCCTCAAACCTTGACCATAGACCTCAATTGCATTAATGGAACCAAGCTTCATACTCTGCAACATCGTAGAGGCGAAAACCGCCTCATTGTTTAATTGTATGCGAGATATTGTCGTGGTTGATGTCAAATTCGCGCTGTAACTTGAAGTCAATATCAACACCACAAAAATCCACACTATGACTAAAAATCTTGATGACATTCTATGTAGCTTCTCTCCTGCCAATAATGTATGTGATATCAGAGAGTAATTACTAATACATAACGAGAGCATTATATAATTGGGATAGATTAGAGTCTTACTATGAGCAAACACAATGGTGGAGAATCCAAACCAGAGCATCATACAAAGTTGTTGTCCCCAAGAGCCTTGAAATTCCGGATTAACGGGTCGTTCAACCAACCAAACAACAATTCCAGTCAAGATGAAGAAAGCTCCACTTGCTAGCCACAAGGATGTCTCAAAAGGATCAAAGAAAGTCCACATCCCTTGGCTTTTCTTCTTTACTGTCAATATTCCAAAACCAATGTCTGTGTAAGGCAAAGTAAAATCAACATACAAAGATCTGTTGGAAGTGATGGTGATATCACCAACTGCTGCATCATATTTGTCACTCTGTCAAAACAGAACATATTATTAGAAACATACATAAAACGTTTTGGCTATAAGCTTTATATAGTTTGCACTTGCAACACACCTGAGTATAGAGTAAATAAGCAAGATTGTCATAGCTTCCATTATACGGTAAGAATACGAGCTCGTAGTTAAAAGGAGAAAGGCAAGTCTTGAAAACCTCTACGCAGAATCCACTAGCAATATAAATACCTCTTTCAGGATCATGACGCAACGACACTAGATTTGGAACTCTGTTTCTTGAGGGAACTAAGACCCTAAGCAACTTCTTCTTTTCACCATTCTCTGCCAAAAGACCGCGTCTTGGGATTCCACCCGACTCACGAGGGTAGATGATGGTCTCAAGTCCAGTTGTAGAAGAAGCTATGATGTTTCTTGTTCCACAAAAATGACCACAACTCCATAATCCTATTCTTCTCTCCTCTGTTCCCAACATATTCACAATCTCAAATGTCCCTGAGAGAAAGTTGTTGCCAACCATTTGGATGTCACCATGACTCAAACCCTTAAATTTACTCTGCCTAATTACCTCAAGAAGATCTAATACATTTGAAGATTCTCTTAGCCTTATCTTCTCTATTGAAGTTGCTAGAATATAAGCGATATCTCGTGCCCATAGACTAGAATGTTTAGTTTCCATCCATACATTTTCATCATCCCAAACCATTAATTTTCTCAATCTTGAAGTAAAATTCTTAACTTCTTCTGATATTGGAATGTAGGATCTAAAACCAAACACCCCTTGAACTGGAAAATGATAGGAGTAGCGAAAATGATTCATGGTTCCCACAGTGAGGATCCAAGTATGTCCTTTCTCCAATAATCCTAACTTCTCTACACATTTGAACAGGGTAGTAACGAGAATATCAGACATATGCACCACAAAAACTTCTTCCCTTGAGACGTTAAGCTTCTTTAACTGACTCATCATATAATCTTCTCCTGATGAGACAACAAAAGAAGCAATACGAGCTATATCGATACCTTCATCTTGAAAAGTTTCCATCAATATTTGTAAACTCTGTCCCCAATCTTCAACATCCTCGTATAAAACCACAATCGATGTCCGATTCAAATCACGTAAGAGACTCGTGATCCCTTTAGCCTCTGATGTAGAATCATGCGTCATTTGAATGAAATGATCATGTTTGTTCAAAGACAAAGAACTCGGAGCGAGAGTAGATAGCACCGGAACTTTAGCTTTCTCGCTAAACTCCGCCAAAAGCTTAGCTTCTTGTAATGATTGAGCACCAACAATGGCTTCCACTTTTCCATTTTTCACAAGATCTTTAGCTGTTTTATACAAGAAATTTTACAATTTTTGGTACTTTTAATGTTAATGGAAAAAACGTTTTAAAGAAGATGAAAACTCACCGGAGGCGAGAGCGAGAAGAGGGTCTCCTTGCGAGTCTCTGGCTAGAACAGAGACTCTGTTTCGATAGCCATTGTTGATGTTATAGAAATCAGAAAGAGCTAAAGTTAAAGAAGTTTCGAGAAACTTTCCTTTTATAGAACTTAAGTCCACCACTAATCCAACCTTAACCTCTTCTAAAACGCCGTCGTTTTGATCAGCTACGACACCGGATTTGATGATCGTGAAAAGGAGAAGAATCAAAATGAGATGAGTCTCCATTATAAACGGCCTTGTGTAGCTTGTTCCCGTAAATAAATGGTGTTCATAAACAAGTTTTCATACCAATTTAAAATGATATCTTCATATAGTCAAAGTCAATGCTTTCTTAAACATCCACATCATGGGCACAAAGTCACAACTCTTTGTTTCTTAGTCTGTTCAGTATCATAATTCATATAGATGTCTAATTGTAAATAATAGGAGAGTTTATTTTATACAACTTTAAAAGTTAATCTCTCTCCATTGAAGTGAAACATAGTACTCCCTTTGTTTCTTAAAAAGCGTTGTTTTAGAGTAAAAATTTTGTTATATTTTAAGTGTCGTTTTGGTTTTTCAATGCAAATATAATACCAAATTTCCAATTTTATCCCTATTTTTAAAGTATATTAATTACAAAAACCCAAGAATATAATTTATTAAATAGGGATAAAATAGAAAATTGAATGATTTTATTAATTTGTGTGAAATGTGTCAAAACGACACTCTTTGAGAAACGGAGGGAATAGTACATTTTCCTACCAACATATAAATAAAAATGCTACATTACATAGTAGACATACAAAAAGAAAAAAAACCTCATGAACACAATTTCAAGGCTAATAAATTTCTGTCAAAATTTTGAAACTATAAATTCAACTAATATATATATTATATACATATATAATGTCATGTAAAAAAACTACATTAAACCCAGTTGAAATGCATTTAAATTAAAGTTTGAATATAAGTCCTAATATTATGAGTTTGAATAGCAATGACAGAAATAATACTGTTGTATTCATTCCAAAGAAAAAAACATTAAAATATATCAAAATCAATTTACAATGGAAATCGGAATATAATCAAGATTCAAGATTTGAATGTGGCAATATAATAAAATTCATTAATTTACTTCAATCATATCATAAATTTATTACTGAAAACTTTTGTGTTGCAGAAAAAACAAACACAATTTTAATAGCATCAATAGAAATAAAATTTAAGTATACTACTAATTTAGTATTTACTTAATTTTGGAGTGAAAGTATTATAGATATAAGATTCATAAATTTTTATTACCAACGATAACACTAATAACATAAAATATAAAATGCATTTCAAATGAAATTCGGAATACAATAACCATTTACAGAAATGGAAAAGAAATGATGAATAGTTTCATCAATCCTATAAACCAAATTTATCAAGACAACAACAAAAGGAAAAAAGAAAACATCAATTTAAATACGAAGAAACTAGATCATTAAGTTTTTCATTTTTTGCGCGCTACCATTGCATTGTCCACATTAGCCATATCCGGAAGATGAGCTCTCGCCGTTTTTTCGAGAGCCATGTCACACATGGTATTGTATAGTTGTTCAAATACCTGGTGCCTACGCTTCAGTTCCTCCACATTCATGCCTTCTAAGGAATGGTTCCACCACATCTGCTCTAATTCCTTCACTTCGTTTATTGATTTTTTCGACATTTTCTCCTTTTCCTTCTCCATGTCAAGATCCTCGGCAACCGTCTTGTATTCTTTCATGAGATTCATGACTTTTTGTCTTTTATACACTTCGACCAACAATGCCACAGTATCTTTCTTTTCTGTGGACGATCCAAGTCCTGTCAAATTCATTAATCGGTTGGCCACCTTTTCTATAGATGGATGTGCGAATGTGTACGGTTTTCCAGTTTCTGAAAAAATCAGAAAAGCCACATCCATATCACACATCGTAATAATTTCATTTAACTTTTTGTGGATACCGGATTTGCGTTTTGAGAAAGTAATCATCCTATCTGCATAGGCTTCAACTTTTTTCATCTCAATCTTTTGTTTTCCCTTGGTTTGCTTTCCCTTTCTTTGTTCCGTCGACATGATTGTGAAATGAGTGTTTGATTTTGAGTATGTGTTTTTCTGTTTTTCAAGCTGTAAAAGGTGTTTTTGTATTAAAAATATGATAATCTAATGCATATACAAAAACTATTTATAAGAAAAAAAGGATAAATTTTTCGGTAAATATTTAATGTGAAATTCATGAAGATCACATATTTGACTAATTTACACATTTACAAGTTTGACTACATGCAATATTTGGAAACCATTTCATTTTAAAATTTAAATTGTTTGAAAATTAACCAGTCAACAAAATGTTCCGTGCTGAGCGCGCGAAAGAGTTAAAATTAAATATATATTATTATTTTTTGAACATTTTAACTATGTAATAGTTAATTGTTAAAAATGTATAATGACTATTACTACATGCAATATTTAGAAACCACTTCATTTTAAAATTCAAATTGTTTGAAAATTAATCGGTCAACAAAATGTTCCGTGCTGAGCGCGCGAAATAGTTAAATTTAAATATATATATATATTATTATTATTTTGAACATTTTAACTGTATAATAGTTAATTGTGGAAAATGTATAATGACTATTACTATCTGCAGTATTTGGAAACAACTTCATTTTGAAATTCAAATTGTTTGAAAATTAACCGGTCAACAAAATATTCCGTGCTGAGCGCGCGAAAGAGTTAAATTTAAATATATATTATTATTATTTTGAATATTTTAGCTGTGTAATAGTTAATTATGGAAAATGTATAATGACTATTACTACCTGCAGTATTTGGAAACCACTTCATTTTTAAATTCAAATTGTTTGAAAATTAATCAGTCAATAAAATGATCCGTGCTGAGCGCGCAAAAGAGTTAAATTTAAATATATATTATTAATATTTTGAACATTTTAACTGTGTAATAGTTAATTGTGGAAAATATATAATGACTATTACTAACTGCAGTATTTGGAAACCACTTCATTTTAAAATTCAAATTGTTTGAAAATTGATCGGTCAACAAAATGTTCCGTGTTGAGCACGTGAAAAAGTTAAATTTAAATATATATTATTATTATTATTATAACATTTTAACTGTGTAATAGTTAATTGTGGGAAATGTATAATGACTATTAATACCTCTAGTATTTGGAAACCACTTCATTTTAAAATTCAAATTGTTTGAAAATTAATCAGTCAACAAAATGTTATGTGTTGAGCGCGCAAAAGAATTAAATTTAAATATATATTATTATTATTTTGAATATTTTAATTATATAATAGTTAATTGTGAAAAAATGTATAGTGACTATTACTACATGTAGTATTTGGAAACCACTTCATTTTAGCATTCAAATTATTTGAAAATTAACCAGTCAACAAAAAATTCTGTGAACACGGGAAAAGTTAAATTTAAATATATATTATTTTATTTTTAAAACATTTAACTGTATAATAGTTAATTGTGAAAAATGTATAATGACTATTAAACAAATGGATTTTTTAGAATAATAACTACTCATCATAATATGATTTTTCGTCTAATAAACTACAGATTTTTGAACTAAAATATTTTTGCTCGTGTGTAAAATCAAAATAAGAACGTATATATTTTCTCGAAATAATAATCTGTCGGAAAATTTAAAACATGTGTATTTTGAATATAAACCCAAAATATTTATACATCTATTTTCATCAACATATACATTATATATATTTATATATCATATCACTGATCAAAGTTACACAAATATATACCAGAATAATTTGATCGATCTTCCTATGGAATAACCCATGCATGTCTTTTCTTACAAAGCTAACCAGAAACACACACAAACAAACAAAAAATCACAAAAAATTATTATCTGCAATACACCAAAATCAGTAAAAACACACATATTATGTTAATATTTTCCGAAACCGAATTTCCCTGCATAAAATTTATATATTACAAAACATATAAAATCAATGAAATTTTGATGAAAACATATATACTTTAACTTAGAATCATTTTTAAAAAATCATACATTTCCAACGAATACATGTATTTTTCTCATTTTCCCCAATATGTACGAAATTATTGGGTAGGTAAATCATACAAAAATGATATCTTGATTTTAAAATATAATAATAATAAATAATTTCAAAAATATCTTATTTGAGGAGAAGTAGTAGCTGTGACAATCTTCTTCTCTCAACCAGATCCCGAAAACAGAGAAATCATCGAAGATGGGTGCGGTGAAGTCAGCGATTGGCGATATGGTGATAACCGGCGCTTGGGTTGTCCTCTCGGCGACTTTCGGAATTCAAACGACGGCGATTGTTGACGCCGCGAATATCGACGGAATCAAATGGGCTCCGTTAGCGATCACGACGTTTTTGATTTTCGTCTACGTTTCGATCTTCACTGTGATTGGTGATTTTCTCGGTGGTGCTAGCTTTAATCCTACCGGAAACGCTGCGTTTTATGCTGCTGGTATTCCTGGAGATACTCTCTTCTCCTTGGCGCTTAGGTTACCTGCTCAGGTAGATCCGAATTTTTGGATTTGACTCTGGATTTTGATAGATTTTAGAGAATCTTATTGTTTGTGAATCAATGAATCTTAGTCCTATATAGTACAGTATATGCTTTTTTTGCAAGATCCAAAGATTTTGGAATCACTGGATTTGAGTCTTGAGTAATGAGAATTTACACTTACTTTTCTAGATTCTTGTTTTTGGTTTACTTCATTTCACAGATTTTTGTCAAACAATCTAGTTTGTTGTATGGATCGTTGAATCTTAGTGTGTATAGTATATGCTTTTAATGAAGATCTGTCCCCACTGGTATGTCCCATTTAGATAGTCTGACTTTTTCTTGTTCAGTTTCATCGTGGCACAGTGAGACTGATCTTCTGATGCTCGTAAAATTCTGACTTTGATTTTGTTGGTATAGTGTAATTGTTCTTGTAAAGAAGAACACAGGGTATCAGATTCGTTTATTCGTTGTTGTTGTTGATCGTTGTGTTTTCCACTTTATTAAAGCAGGAAAACAAAAACTTATCTTCCTTTATTTGTTCTTTACCTTTTTCTGAAGTTTCTTGCGTGTCCATGTGTTTCTGTATATAGAACAAGGAGATAGAAAGGCTGATAATTGAATATTTGGTTAAAGCTGATTCAGCAAAGAGTAATGTGTACTAGAGGTTTTAGCGAAATGGCTTTATTGCCTTTTGGTTTGATCAAATGTTAATCAATTTTAATGATCCTTACTTTCATAAAGTCTTGATTCTGATATCCTATTGCTCAAGAATCTTATCCCGGGAAACTTTTTGATTAAACTGTGAGATAATTTTGGATTCCAGGCAATTGGTGCTGCGGTAGGTGCTTTGGCCATTATGGAGTTGATTCCAAAAACCCACAAGCATCTGATTAGCGGGCCTTCGCTTCAGGTTGATGTGCACACTGGAGCTATTGCAGAAACGATTTTGAGTTTTGGCATTACCTTTTTGGTTATGCTAATTATCCTCAAAGGTCCACGGCACTTGCTCGCTAAGACGTTCTTGCTTGCTTGTGCAACCATCACATTGGTTGTCGCCGGGTCCCAATACACCGGACCAGCCATGAATCCTGCCATTGTAAGTATACTTGAGTTTGATGTCTCATTCTGCTGAAGTATGTATGTTCACATAATGTCATAACATTCTTAGACCCGGCATTATGATTGCATTCTCAAAGATCGATAACCTTTCTAAACCCGGCTTGTGCGTTGCAATGCAGGCATTTGGGTGGGCGTACATGTACAGCTCTCACAACACATGGGACCATTTCTACGTCTACTGGATCAGTTCTTTCGTAGGAGCATTATCTGCTGCATTGGTCTTCCGTACCATCTTCCCGCCACCTCGACCTCAGAAGAAGAAGAAACAAAAGAAAGCCTAGAGGCAAAAACCCCAATCCAGAGAAGACTAATCGGATTCTTTACCGGTTTTTGGACTGTGGAAAGATTCAAAATGTTTTTTTCCACTCTTAAAATAAGGAAGAAACAGAAAAGAAAAAAAAATCAAAGTTTTTCTGGACATCTGTTTTAGATTTATGCCTTTTTATTGATTAGTGCGGACGTCGATTTTCTCCGGTTTGTATAAATCTTTCAGACTATCTTCCAGTTTAGCATCATTAGTTTATCGATGTCTCGTTTAGTTTGGTTCATTTATTTCTGAGAAGAAAGAATCAAAGGTTTGTGGTAGAAGCCAAATTCGGTTTACGTGGAATTTTTTTGGTTCGATTTTCTTACATTTGTCATTTTTGTTAACATGCAGTCATGTACTGTACTTAGCTTAAATTTTTATATATTTTACACTAATGTCAGCTTTTCGTGGGAGTTAATTAATCAAAAGTCTCTCTTCTTCCACAATCCTTAAAATAAAAAAAAACGTAAACGTCTTTGTTTCGCTCACGCAAATTTTCCCCGATTCAGATCTGTAGGCACAAAGTTGAATTCGAAGGGCATTTCGCAATCGGATCGCCGATCTGGATCCGTCAAAGGATCCGCCGCAGTCGTTGAAGACGTCGGCGTCCTCCGCCACAAACAACAAGATCCGTTATCGCTCTCCTTCCGCCTCCGAGTTACTAGAGTCAGGACTCCCTATCGACACTCCTACCTCCGATTCTCTCTCAATCGACGGAGGGAAGATGATGACGGCGAAGCGAAGGCACGAATCGATTTCTGATAAGGTTCATAGACATCGTGGTCTTTTGTTATTGATCTCGGTTCCGATTGTGTTGATTGCTCTCGTGCTTTTGTTAATGCCTGGGTCTTCGACGTCTGTTTCGGTTATTGGGGAGTATACGATGAAGAATCGTGAAGGAGGTAGAGGTCCGAAGAATTACGCTGTGATTTTTGATGCGGGAAGTTCTGGAAGTCGTGTGCATGTTTATTGTTTTGATCAGAATTTGGATCTTGTTCCTTTGGATAATGAGCTCGAGCTCTTCCTTCAGGTATCTGCATTTTCGTTCCATAATGGCACTACAATTATATCTCTAGCTAGAAATGTTAAGTTTGTAATCAATAATGCAATTGTTTTGTTTTAAGTTTCTACTGCAATGTCGTTTATTATGCATTTGGGAGGTAATGGTAGCTCATTCGAATCGTTGAGTCTGAACTATTATTCTGATACAATTTCAGCTAAAACCGGGTTTAAGTGCGTATCCTAATGATCCTCGGCAATCAGCAAATTCTTTGGTGACTCTTCTTGACAAAGCAGAGGCTTCTGTTCCTCGTGAATTGCGTGCGAAGACTCCTGTCAGAGTTGGGGTATGGACACAATTTTCTTGCACACAGTGATAAATGCATTGTCCAATCTATGATTATCGTTTTAACTGTTTTGGGTTATGTCCTGTGCAGGCAACTGCAGGTTTGAGGGCTTTGGGTCACCAAGCATCTGAAAACATTTTGCAAGCGGTAATCCTTATGCATTCGTGTTCTATAAGAATTTTCCTGCTTGCTTACCTCTTATGCTTAAGAATATAATTTTTTGCTTTAAGGTTAGGGAGCTTTTGAAAGATAGAAGCAGGCTGAAGACTGAAGCAAATGCAGTCACTGTTCTGGATGGTACTCAGGAAGGTTCTTATCAGTGGGTATGTTAAAGTTCCTTCTGTCTACTCATTCATACTACTAAATAGATAGTTCATTCCATACTGTATGCAGTTATCAGAAATTTGCTTTATCGTACTGTTAAGGGCTTGTGTCTCTGTATAGATGCCTGATACTTTTTATCTTCTATCCAGACTCTGTGCCTCTGAGAAATGAATTTATGCTTTTTTTTCTCGAAATAATCTACAACCGAGTAACAAGTTTCCATTTTTTTCAAACTGTCCTTTCATAAGGTGACCATCAACTACTTGCTAAGGACCTTGGGAAAACCTTACTCAGATACAGTTGGAGTGGTTGATCTTGGAGGGGGGTCTGTTCAAATGGCATATGCTATATCAGAGGAAGACGCTGCAAATGCACCAAAACCATTAGAAGGCGAGGATTCATATGTCAGGGAGATGTATCTGAAGGGACGGAAGTATTTCCTTTATGTTCACAGGTTGGTCATCTGTCATTGCTTTTGTACTCATTAATATATTTATTTTTTGCATATTACATATTCATGAAACTGGGTTTTATATATCTTTTCATCTTTAATGCATTATCTTACTGCCATGTTGATTGCAGCTACCTACATTATGGGTTACTGGCTGCCCGGGCAGAGATTTTGAAAGTTTCGGAGGGATCTAACAACCCCTGCATCGTGACCGGCTATGATGGTAAGTGAGGAACACTGATATCTTCTTACATAGGAATACTTTTTCTGCAGTACACATTCCTTTCTATCGCCATCTTTTATTTTATCAGACAACAAATAAGTTACTAAGTTAGTACCATATTCTTGTTTGCATGTAAATAAATGTAGTTTCATTCATTCCCGACATTGATTCTCTTTGTTTTTAGTGTAGAAAGTTAGAACTGTGGAACATCTGTGCCTATATGCTGTTTTTCTAGAGCATATTAGATTGCACTTTCTGTTTCCTCTAAACTCAGTGATTCATTTCAGGTAATTACAAGTATGGAGGAAATACATTTAAAGCTGCCGCTTCTCAATCGGGTGAAAGTCTGGATGAATGCCGGCGAGTAACTCTTAACGCACTCAAAGTGAATGATTCATTATGTACAAACATGAAATGCACATTTGGTGGAGTATGGAATGGTGGAGGCGGTGGTGGCCAAAAGAACATGTTTGTTGCATCCTTTTTCTTTGATCGAGCCGCAGAGGTAATATCTGTCACCTTTTAAAATTCGTTAAGCAGTTACACAACATCACATTTTGTTTGTTATGCCTAAAACCTTGCTGGTAATGGCAGGCTGGTTTTGTTGACCCAAAGCAACCTGTGGCTACGGTCCGACCATCGGACTTTGAGAAAGCAGCCAACAAAGCTTGTAGCATGAAAATGGAACAAGGAAAATCGAAGTTCCCACTAGTGGAGGAAGACAACCTTCCTTATTTGTGCATGGATCTTGTATACCAATATACTCTCCTCGTTGATGGATTCGGTAAGCCACTCTTCCCTGTCCTTGTTTAAACCAAACAAATTACATTAGGACGACCACAATGATGATAAGTCCGTTGATAATTTTGGATGAACATGATAATGGTTAAGTATCCTGATGGCCAGGGCATGCCACATAGGAATTAGAATTTGAGAGGCACTAAACAGAATATTTCAAATTTATCCCAATTCGGGTTTTTTTTACATAATTTCATCCATAGTATTATTTAAATATGCTTAATCTTAGTTTAATTATTTTTGTTAAAAAATAGGATTGAAGCCATCACAGACAATAACTTTAGTGAAGAAGGTGAAATATGGAAAATACGCCGTGGAAGCTGCTTGGCCACTAGGAAGCGCAATAGAGGCCGTATCCTCACCATAACTAGTGGGAAATTTTGGGTATCTGCACAAAAAACCCATATTCTTTTGATTGCTCTCAAAACCTCCCCTAAACTTTTTTTCAACCTCATTTTTTCTTTTTGTCACTATTATGATCCTTGGTTCCTTACCATCCATTTTTGTTACAATAATCATCTAGGGAAAAGAGTATCAGTTTTATATCTTATCTAATTCTTTTTTTTTTTTTGTAAACTAAACTGCATACGTGTCCTCTGTTTGTTATAAATACTTTCCTTATTAAGGGTCTTCTTTTTGTTGTCAAATTGAAGAGTGAAACGATTGAGAATTTGGTATTGTAGTCTTGTTAGAATCTTATCTCTGTTCTCCCTTTATTTCAAACTTACAAATTACAATTATTGGATTTGTGTGATTTTAGTTTAGTATTGATATTTCTAAATAAACATCATTATATTTCCCCATCCATAGTCTATATCAGAAATCACTATAATTCTCTCTAATAGGCCAATATATCTCCCCTTGAATTCTATATTATTTTCGAGCAGAAACAATAAAAACTTCTTTTTTTCTTTAATAAAAGATTTGGAGATTAGCATTGACTGGTCAAAGGTATTATAGTATGGAACTTATACGTTAGATGAGTGGTCCCGTGATATTAAAACTGAACTACTTTGGTTGATTTATGACCATTTACACGCCCACCCATTCTAATCTCATGTCACCCACCAACTTGACTTCCATGACCAAAGTAATCTTACATTATTGTACTTCTGATAAACAACTGAGATATCATGAAAATTGTATAAGGATTTAAGATTCTTTAGTTCACACGAATCATATTGTTCTTGGTTTCTTCTAACACAACCAATATTCAAGTGTCAACAACGTTTTAGGACTAGTGGTTTGCCAGTTGATTAGTGTTTACACACTAATCTCCAGAGTGTGTGGTTGAATGTTTTAAGTTATTGATATATAAATGTAAACTAGAGTAAATAAGAGAAATAAAAAGAACAAAAACAATTTTTGTCTACGATAAAAGTTAAAACGTAAAAAGATTAAGATGTTGATCGGTGAGTAGTTGCAAACTTGACAAGTTAGTGTTCAAATTCCAGTTGAACAAGTAACCTTCTGTTACATCTAACCACATTAATTAAAGATACACTTATTGAGATCAATGAAATCTAATTTTTGTTAGATATTTTCTTAACAAAATTGGATCCATGCAGACCCATAATTATGTGAATAGTATTATATATCTTTATCTTTACAAAGTGGAGAAACTCAAAAGAAAAATGAGGAAATAAGTGCTAAAAGTACAAAATTCATTTGCAAATTACGTAAAGATACCATTATTCAACTGAATTTGTACCATCATTCCACAAACGACAAAAATTATGTCAGAAATATAAAAAGATGACTAAAGAAAAAGAAGAGAAGGATGTAAGATGAGGCATCGATATTTTATGTTCGATCGGTTTTAAAGTTGTTCACATACAAAAAATTATAATAATAATATTTTGTATATTTAATAGTGTATTAGTAGTGATATATATGGAAGTTATATAAAATGACTTAGTAATTTATAAGATATGAATATTTAGAATGAACAAAAAAAACTAATCCATGAATCACTTTATATTAAATATTCATAATATTATTATTATAGAAATTGTATTAGTAGTTAAATTGTATATTTAATACTCCGAATGATAACAGTATAATAAAAATCTGATATAGAAATTGTATAATAAAAATAAAATATATTACAAAATGATGATATCATGAATATTTACCCTATGGTACAGATAACCTGTGGTTATAAGTAGGCCGAAATCTGATGAAACAATTCACCAAAAGATTAATATCTAGAAAACATACAATGAAATGCTACACATACATATCATACTTTCAGTATTTTGTTTATGAATTTAAAACAGTTGAATTCAAGTGGATAATATCAAAACCTTTATGAGGAGTGTGGACTTACTTCATCCTTTTGGCATATGCTATCTTTTGAGGATTGTCTTATTATGATTTTATAATACTCTTATTTCTTTTTCTTCCTAAAGCAAGTTTCTTCGGATTTTGGCGTTTTCAAGTTTTCTATAACCGTCGGTTTCTCCCTATTACTTTCCTACAAAGTAGACTTTATAACAAATAACCTATATATATACACACTAATATATACCATGTAAATTCAAAATACTTTGCTAAAAATATATATTCTTACCAAACCTGCGTGAATACGTACGTTCCTGCTTAGTGAAATAATATACAATGATCGAGTAGGTAGGTGCTGATCATATATAAAATGAATTACTACTGTTGTTATTTTTATCACATACACACGTACGCATAGCTCTAGTATGTGCTGAAATATTAAAGAACCATTTCACTGGTCTATATTCAAATAATTCGTCTTGTATTTGTTATTCTTTTAAATCAACACTATTCGTCGCTACCTCATTTGCGCCGAAACATTTATAATATTTATTTTCAAGTTATTCAAATTCAAACTATCAATATATATAATACAGTATGTAGTTTGTTTTTTTTCCTATATGAAGAATAGTATAGGCATGATGATAAAATGAGCATGTTCTTCACCTATAATTCTAGCTAGGTGCAAAATTGTTGACGAGGGATAAACGAATCGAAAGTCACACGTGTGGTTGGTTGCTGGCACCTTGACTACTCGATTTTTTCCATGTTTCTTGGTGTATTACGAAGTTTCAATTGGTTGATTATATAATATTATAACATTTAAAGAAGACTTTTAGTTTTTGAAATACAGTATATATATTATTAATTAGCTTACTGGCGTATGAGAAACTCCATTTTCTACATACCAAAAAAAAAAAAAAAGTCGCATTTGATAAATTTCCTCCTAAGTGTTTTATATAAGTTTAGAAAAGACTTTCTTGTTACATGCTTTATTTAATTATAATTACTTTTGTAATTGGGTTTCTTTATAATTACGTGTGTATCTTTGATATACGTACGTGTGCATGTATTAAGTAGTTTAACTTTCATAGTCGTAATTTTTGTTTAACGTTAATGTCACATTACTTGACTTATCAAATGGATTGTGGAGCTATAATTAAAATGCATAAACATGCATTTATATGTAATTTTAGATTTTTCACATGTAAAATGAAACAAGACTCACACTAGTGTATATAAAGCTTGGTGACTTTATAGTTTATATTTTTTTGTATTAGTTTTGAATTATCTTTCAAGAACTTTTTTCTTGGGTAAATTATGGTCTCGTGACTCTCGTTATTGGTTTATGTTGAAAATTAAGAAAAATCAAAATCAAGGGTACTTTGGGAGTGGATGTGGGGAATTTGCGTTAGCGTGTGCTTTGCGTGTGTGTGTGAATGCCGTCGTGGCATGTCATTATCATCTAAGACTACCCACATTCATTTTTTTTTTCAACACCCTAAAATATCACTTTTTA
>OVAP01000431.1:0-36690 GCA_900406295.1 Aurinia saxatilis
GTCTCATATCATTAGTCACACCAGAAATACTATTTATCCGTGAGTTGTTTCAAAAAAAAAGTAATTACTTGCAAAACCAAAACCACTATACACGGTGATCACAAACATTGCCGCAAATCATAAAAAAAATTGGAGTCCCGATGTCCTTTTCGTGCGTATAAAGTCTCCCCTTGTTGCTGATGGTGTTCCTCAAAGATTTGAGTTTGGGTCATCACTAGCTTATACCGTCAAGCCCCCTATTCCAACCATCTCAATGTGCCGTGATACTTGTGACGGTCTTATCTTACACTAAAATCTCCTCAAAGCTAGCATGAATGTCGTGGTCAACCCCGCCACTAGATGGCATCAAATATTTCCTATTTCCAACATTCACCAGGTCGTTGCTCACATGATTGCTAAAAAAAATTATGGCAGACTACCTTCTCCTCCTGGATTCGGTAAAGATAAAATTCGGGGCACATACAAACCGGTTTGGTTATATAATTCGTCCGAATTTCGCCTAGAGAATGCTACCACCTGTGAAGTTTTTGATTTTAGCACTAAAGCTTGGAGGTACATTGTCCCTGCTTCTCCTTATCGGATTCTTAAGGCCGATCCAATGCATTTCGATGGGTCTCTTTATTGGTTAACCGCGTGTGAAGAAACCAAGGTCCTATCGTTGGATCTTCACACCGAAACTTTTCAAATAATCTCTAAAGCTCCCTTTCCCCATGCCCCTCACCGTTGGGGCATCCCAAGCAACTTGTGCGTCCTCGACAACCGCTTGTGCGTATCCCACATGAGCTGGCACACCCAAGTCATATGGTCCTGGGATTTTTCTTCAGCCACATGGAAGGAAATGTGTTCGATAAATCTCACCAAATGGTTTGGGAGGCTACCCTACCATGCGCTGTTTCCAGTAGCAATTCTGGAGAAGAGTAAGTTATTGCTTCAAGGTCGTGAGTTCATTGATCCTGTAATGATATATGATCTCGATACCAAGTCTTTTGATTTACTCTTCGCACCTACCACCTCCTTTGGGACGGTTTCTTATTTTGAGAGTTTGTTTTCTGTTTTATGAACGTACTTTGTTTTTGTTTTCTTTATTCTCATGATTCCATGAACCATTATAATTTTTGGCATCTAAATATATATTAGAAGCCATTGTACTTAACAACGAAGAAGAAGATGAAGAGACTGAAAAGTTATCCACACTTCTTCAAATGGCTATCCTTGAGAAATTTGTATCTGTTTGGACATAAGGATATTAATATCCTATCCGAGAGGTAAATGACTCCAGCTGTTTTTGAAAAGTTGCAAAAAAACAACCCAAAGTATCAGAGTTTTACATAAAAAAGCCTAACAAAATTGAGGTGTAATGTGTTAAACGACAGCATATAGTTGTCTATATAACTAAAAAAATATGTTCTTTTATCTCCTCAGGAAGCTGCAATGTCACAGAGTGAGATAGTGGAGCATATCGTCCTATTCAAGGTCAAAGATGACGTTGACTCCGACAAGATTAGTTCCATGGTCAACGGTCTGAACGGACTTGTGACCATAGATCAAGTGATTCACCTCTCAGCTGGTCCTATCCATCAGGTCAGATCATCCTCTTCCTTGGCTTTCACTCACGTTCTTCATAGCAGGTATGGATCCAAGGAAGATCTCGGCGTGTACGCTGATCATCCTGATCATGTTCGTGTCGTCAAGGAATCTTTACCGCTCTGGGAAGATGTCATGGCCGTTGACTGGATCGCTGATGGAGTCCCTGGAAGGTTAGCACCACTTCCTGGTTCCTTTGGTAAAATCACGTTGCTTAAACTGAAGGAGAACGTCCCCGACGAGGCGAAAACGGAGATTATGGAAGTGGTTAGTGAGAAATCTCCAGGGATTGATCAGATCACTGTGGGAGAAAACTTCTCCCCGGCTAGAGCTAAGGGTTTCTCCATTGCATCGATTGTGTATTTTAAAGATTTGGCTGAAATGGAGGCTCACAAGGACTTGGTGAAGGTTGGTGGTGATTGTGTTGATGATACCATTGTTGTTGAGTTCGTTGTGCCTGCTTCTGCACAGCCATCTACCCTCTAAGACCTCCAATGTCACACTCTGCTACTCTCTAATAATATTCCAAACTACAAATTCTGAGATCTCAGATTATTGTAAAAGCTTAAGCGTTATGTAATTCGATCTTATCTTATCACCTATTTGGCTTGGTTTCTAATTCTTCTCTTGATTACTAAAACTATAGATTCAAGAACTTTCAAACAGCTCGGATATGTGTGTTGGATCCAAAAAAGATAGCAACTTCTGCAATCATGATTTGAATCCATGATATGAACTATGCCAAGCAAAATGGTCGTAATGAAAACCAAATAAATCTACCTACTACTCAAAAATCTCCAAATCAGAAGAGTCTCAAGAACTTGTTGTACATTATTTGTTTAATCCGACTATCTCTATATGGACATCAGATGATGCACAGAGTAGAGGGTCTAACCTGAAAGATCTATGGAACCAGAAGCACATCAGTAACCACCAATCTCTGATCATGGATATACAAGATATGGAAAAAACAATTGGCTAATATGGTTAATGCTACTAAATTTGTTAATATGCACAGAGATTCTGAATTATATATCCAGGGAAATCAGAAATCTCCATCAGTGACTGAGTCGATAAATCACATGCTTTTATCATGGAATATAAGCATTTGCATAGTGGTTAGTAGATAGCATCTCAGAAGCAATGTGAAAACTTACCACTATGAGCTATAAATTGGAGGTTGTAGCTCTCTTAATCTCATACACCTGCACTCCCATTTGAGACATCTTCTTCCTCCATTGCCTGAGTATAATGGATAAACAGAGATCCTATAGGGTTCAATATCACATTCTTAGATTCGTTTATGTTATCTTTACTCCTCCTCAAATCACATAATTTTGTCAAAGGTATTCGCTTTTGAATCTACTGCACATAGACATAATCAAGTTGTAGTGATTATAGAAACTTTAATGTAGACTAATAAGTAATGACATTACAACTGGATCACCAAAACAGAAACATCTTTAAAATTGTATCATAAATCAAAGTATCAAACTACACTTTCGATAAATCCTAAAGATAGAAATTACAAACGTACTCAATTCCAAAACTCCGCACAAGAGAATAATCTCTTTCTGCTGTTCTCAAAAATGATCTTCTAATCGATTCCCATGGTGATCTTACGCGACGGCGATGGGCTGGTTAGTTTTAGGTTCGTTATTCTTCTTCTTCGTATCGGTTTGAAAATCCTCCATATTGTAGATGACGGTGATGTAAAGCGAGCAACCAGGACAATTCGCGATCTCCTCGCCGAGCTGGAGATCCTCTTTAGTAATCTGGAACAAATCGCCACAAGGACAAGGATACGTGTACGCTTGAATCTCTTCGTTCCACTCCATATCCTCTATCTCCACATCGTCGTACGACATCGCCGACTATCTTCTCCGGCAGAAATTAGGGATCCGCCGCAACTTCCAAATCTCTCTTCTTTTTTCCTCAAATCGTCAACGAAAAACCTCGCTAATGTTTTATATTCAAAACAAACAAAATGATGTCGTTTAATAGTCTGATGAAACGACTGTGTTTTCTTTATTTAACGACGTTAACATTTATGGGGTTTAATGTTAACATTTCGTAAGTTGGGTACTTAATTAAAACTCAATTTTCGTTTGGTTTCATTTACTGACACTCTAATACTTGAGTGTTCTTTTTGCAATTATCTCTGGTAAAGAGACTTAGAAAAACTTTGTGATCAACGATAAGCTGAGAGACTTTCACGAGCGCACGTTAGCTACGACCACCGCGAAAAAAACAACCCCACCGTAATCATGGCTACATCGGAGCCACTGGACCTAATCGTCACCGTCGTCTCCGCCAAGCACCTTAAGAACGTGAATTGGCGAAACGGAGACCTGAAACCATACGTCGTTCTCTACCTTGACCCAGACCATCGTCTCTCAACACGCTCCGACGATTCGATTAAACCGGTGTGGAACGAGCGGATCACTCTTCCGTTAACCCGATCCGTCAACGAATCGTTCCTCAACATCGAAGTTTTTCATTCCAATTCGACGGATCTAGCAAAAACCCTAATCGGATCGGTTAGGTTTCCTCTAGCTCGTTTGATTGACTCAGAAGGAGTCATGATTCCTGAATTGATCAATTCGCTTGAGCTTGTTCGTCCTTCGGGTCGACCTCAAGGGAAGATACGCTTGAAGCTCGCGATCAAAGAGCGACCATTACAATATCCTCCTCCGGTACGTCCTCAATCGCAGCCGCAAGATTACTATCCTGCCCCTCAAGGAAACCATTATTACTCTCCTACCCCTCCTCCGCAAGGTCCGATTACTTCACCGTCTCCTCAACGTGATTACAGAGACTTTTCACCGGCTCCTTATCCATTCACTGATCATTACTACTCAGGGTTTTACTACCCTCCTCCTCCTCCACGTTCGATGTACGATCGTGCCTCCAATTATAACCCATCTGCTCCTGATGCTTTCTCGTCGAGTGATCACAAGCCACTTCCTTTAGCTCCTCGGTTTTCGAATTACGCTCCACCGCCACCGCCTAATGTGCCATCAGCTCCTGCTGATGTGTTTCCGGTTAATGAGTATAAGCCACAGTCTCAAGGTCCTCCTGTGGGATCGAGATTGTCTAGCTACGGTTTGCCAGCTGGTCCGTCGGCTCCAGTTGATTACTCTCCTTATGATCATAGGCAGTTGCAGAAGAATATGGGTGGATTGAGCTTGGAGGAAGAGAGAGCTGTTGCGGAGAGGTCTGAGAGTGATTTCGGAGGGAGGCCGAACTATGGTTATGGTCGTGATTATCGCCGTGAATGTTGAGGAATGATGGAGAGAGTTGTTGGATTTCATAAAGTGTGTGGTCTTTTTATAAGGCTTTACTGTCATCAGAATTTCCATTCATGTTGATGTTTATAGATACACCAGGAAATGGCTTATGGAAAAAATGTTTAATTTGGTAAAATTTTCTTTATGGATATGATGTGTTTATATGTATGTCTCGTTTGCGAATTGATTGGTTGGTTCGTCTCCCGTTATTCGGTTTCTGTATGTGTCTGAAGAACACCTTTGTACATGTTCTAAAACATTTTCTAGTATCTTCTCTTCTTTCAACTTCTTGCAATGTTCTAATGTGAATCCCTTCTCTGTTGATGACTGTTTGAACCATGCCCAGAATAAGTGTTGTACTATGCTCTGTCTTTAGACATGAGCCGTGTTATATCTAGCAGTTTTTAAAATATCTTTTTGCAGGTTTGATTAAAGGCTTTGCATCCAGTACCAATTTGATGAAAATAATGTGTGAGTTTTATTTTCTTACCCTTTATGTACACCCATCAGCCTAATCAAGTGGCTAATCGTATTGACCGTCCCACTTGTGAGTTGCTATATTGGAACCGTTGAACTCCTTAATTCAAAGTAAAGATCCACTGGGTGGATATGGTCGGATTAGTGTCTCTGATTACTTGAATTATGCGCATCACAGTACTGTGAAAATGTCTTCCCTTGTCCTTTTTGGGCAAAATGCAATGCATACGGTTGGTGTGAAATCTATTCTGCTCCTGTTTTGACGATGCAGAAAAGCAATTTTGTTATTGCTTTCTCTTCCCTTTTGGCATTTTTGAAACCTGCCATAAATGTCAGTCGATCTCATTCTATCAGCATCTAATCATCCACTTTATCATGCAGGGGTTATTGTTCTGATCTCGGTGGAATGTTTTCACATGTAAGAATCACTCTACAGACTCCAGATTGCGATCTTCAATTTCTGTCCTGACATTTCCTGATTATTATATGCTTTCTCATATTCTTGTGCCCACCATTCACTTAGTTTGTTTGGTAGCCTCAGACTCATGAAAGGAATCTGCCGTTTATAAAGGTAAGTTCATATTGGCCTCTCCTGGAGTCAAAGAGAAACTGTTTTAGATTGTTATGTGCAAACATGAATAATCATCTAATAGTAATGATACCAAATGGTTCCTTTATGAAAAGAACCTTTTTATTCACTAAAAGAAAAGGTTTATTCCCTGTGTGGACCGTAAAGGTAGAAAGAAAAAACTAGACCTAGTCTTCTCTTTTTGCTCTTGAGCATACCTCTCTTTATAAATTTTGTAGATCCACTTGAACTATAATCCTTTTTCCTTATAGGATCTAAAATAAGTTGGGAGCTTTACTTTTCTTAACTTGTTTATGTGTTTTATGTCTTGAGTGCTTAATCATGGCCTAATTGTAATGATGTTATTGATCTATACACATCATTAATCATAGCTTTAGCCGTTTCTGCCTGAACTATCATCCAACTATTCTCAGCATCAATCCCCTTATATATATCTCTCACTATCCTCAATATTATTTCCCATAAACCTCTCTCACTCTCGTGCTATGTCAGCTACTGGGACCAAGCGGCTCAACACTAGACCGGTTCAGAGAGATGCTTCTGTTAAGCAGCAGACCACTATCAAGGGACCTTATGGTAAGAGCCCTGGATGCACAACGAGTTGCGGGCTGAGGTTACCAAGGAAAACAGAAGCCACAGCAACAAGATTGATCAAGCATATTGGTTGTAAATTTGCAAAAGGTCTGCGTCTGGTGGCGATGAGGAAGAAGAAAAGATCTCCACCTTCAAAGGGTTCTTCTTCTTATTCCGGGAGATCTCAGCCATCAATCATCCCCATAAACAATGACAGTCATAGATCAGAGGCCATTGAAGACTGCATAGAGTTCATCAACTCTTCATCCTCCTTCACCAGATCAAACTCTACTTCTTAAGTTTCATCATTCCCAAACTCTTTTGTCTACTTGCTCTTTTTTTTATGAGAATTGCATGTAACGTCTATATGTAACTCTTGTTGTTCTGAACTATGCAGTAGCACGAGTAAATTATTCTCTCTTCAATAACCATATATCTAAAATGTTCGTATGTATCATTTTTATCACTTTTACTAATTGTGCTGTAAACATGCTTTGTTTATAAGATAGTTTATCCAAAAAGTTAAGGCTGCTATATTATGGCCACCCATTTGTTTAGCGCTGCAGTTAACAACACAATACAAGTATTATATCATTTATGTGCGCATGTGTGTGATATTTCATAGCCTAAAATGACTTATCCCTTATCTTAGCTTTCTTACCTAATTATATCATGTCGTGTGATAGAAAATGATTGCAAGTTCTAGCCTAGGTCGTGTTCGATTTGAATATTTGATATACAATATGCGTGGTCTACAAAAAGTTGAATTTCCCACTAATCACCTATACAATACATCCATTTGTAGTGTCCACTAAAATTTTTATGTGTAAATCTTACATCAATCAAAATAATTATTAGCCTGAACCGAACAATATGTCGGCAGGTGTACGGTAAGATGAATTTTCCGGTTGAAGTTAAAACTTCGACATTAATCGGTGCCGTGACTGAGGGAGGGTCGTAGATAGAAGATCAATATAAGGCCCATAAGAAGCCCAATATTAAAGCCTAAGCCCATATATCAAAATGCGACTCGCCACAGCCACCGGCAACCTTCCCGCCAGAAACTTCGCCATAGATTCCGGCGAAAGCCTCAAGCCTAGAAATTTTTCTTCACAATTTTTAAAATACAATTTTTAATCTTCCTCCTCCCCAGAATTCAAGAACCCTAACATGGACGGTTACATTCTCTCTCTCTCTCTACCTCGATATTCTCGCTCAGATCCTTCCCACGTTCTTCTTTTACGCTTTGCGTGTTTCCTAAAAAGCTCACCTTTTTCGTCGCCGGTTTTTCTCTTCACAAAAGCGGTGGATCTCGCTATTGTATATTCGTACGCTCGAAGAATCGAATTTACGCGCCGTGTTCCTCTCAATTCTGGAGCTCATAAAGTGTATCTCTCTCTGTTTCTTACTCTTACTCAATTCGATTTCGCTGATTGAGGAGTGAAACCCTTTCTCCGATCCTTGTAAAGGTATCAACTTTATGCGTCTCTCATTACTTACGATTACAGAATCGCATTGTTGTAATTCTGGATGTGAAAAATGTGGGAACTTTGACTGCAGGAAGAACTTATTATGACTGCTGTGAATCTGGAAGGGATTGTTTGTCATGAATCAGACCTTGGTACTAAAAATGTTGTCCTTCAACTTCTTGATCAAATCAACAACCGTGAAAAGAGTTCAGAACGTAGAGGCTTTGGTGAAAGGTAATATATATGATGATGATGCCTAGGCTTTGGTTTTTTTGAGCTGGTTCAGCTTAAAACTTTCTCCGTTCTCTTTGCTGAAGGTTTTTGAGATGGAGAAGGAGATATCTTCCCGTTGGTGGAGATAACAGACGTGATCACGGCTCAGGGAAACCGTCAGGACCCCTTGTGTCTGGAGCAGCTTATTGTATCTCTTCCTGTAGTATGATCATACTGAACAAAATTGTTCTCTCCAGCTATAATTTCAACGCGGGAATCTCTCTGATGTTATATCAAGTAAGACATTTTATACACATGCTTGTTTTCTTTGGCGAGGTATATAGTTTGGTGATTTTCTTATACGTTTATTTCAGAACTTAATCAGCTGTTTGGTGGTAGCTGTACTAGATTTATCTGGATTGGTTTCAGTGGAAATTTTCAATTGGAAGTTGATTAGAGTATGGATGCCTGTCAATATTATCTTTGTGGGCATGTTAGTCTCGGGGATGTACAGGTAAGGTTCTACATTAGCCAGGACTAACTGGCATTTAAGAGCGTGTGGGGGGGGGGCTGAGACTAATGCAACATTACATGTCTTTTCCAGTTTGAAATATATAAATGTTGCTATGGTGACTATTTTGAAGAACGCGACGAATATTTTTACGGCAATAGGGGAAGTGTACATGTTTCGCAAAAGGCAGAACAACAAGGTTTGGGCTGCTATGTTCATGATGGTAAGTTAAATTGCTCAGAGTATAGAAATTCTACGCTTCCACTTAGTTTGTGTATCAATACCTTTCTGATATTAAAGCGATACCAACTAAGAGTTTGCAATACAGATCATCTCTGCAATCAGCGGAGGCATCACAGATCTCACTTTCAATGCAGTAGGGTACTCGTGGCAAACTGCCAACTGCATCCTAACCGCAAGTTATTCAGTAAGTTCACTTCTGAAACCAGTAACTGGAATCATAAGTCTTGATGCAACTCCTTCTCACTCGCCATAATTATGATCTTTCAACTCCTCGTCACAGCTTACTTTGCGTCGAGTCATGGACAAAGCAAAGCAATCAACAAAGTCTGGCTCACTTAATGAGGTGTCAATGGTGCTGCTCAATAATCTCCTGTCGCTACCTTTTGGTATTGTCTTGATCGTCTTACTGGGCGAATGGAGATACGTAATAAGCACGTAAGTACTACTAACCAGAGCCACATTGGTCCACAAAATTGATATCTTTGTCATTTTTCTTACTCACCTGACACATCCAGTGTCTATTTGTTTTGTCTACTTGTTCTGTACCTTACTAATGTAGTTTGCTGATTCTTTAGCTCACTTAAAATTACCTGATCCCACATTGATAATGACTTAAACAAGTCCTTGTCTATTCTATACATTTCTAGATTCTACTGTATTTTTCTCATTCAGAAGGGTGTGAACAGTAGAATATTTAGATATCAGTTTGTTTTTATAAGATTTCAAAATGGTAAAATACATAGGTAGAAGATCTGGAGGAATTTTAAAAGCCGCAGAGAACATAGTAATCTCTTTTGAAGCTAAAATGTTCATGGTGTTTAACTCTCTGGCAGGGATGTGACAAAAGATGCAATGTTTTGGGTAGTCGCAACAGCGAGTGGCTTCCTTGGTTTAGCCATCAGCTTCACTTCGATGTGGTTCTTGCATCAAACCGGACCCACAACATACAGGTATCTCTCTTTCCGAGAACAAAAATCAAACATTACCTTCTAATCATCCATTCCATTGGTAATTAATTGGGTTTTAACAGTATGTGCTCTCTCGGTTATGTATCAGTCTGGTTGGTTCACTAAACAAGGTTCCAATATCACTTGCTGGTCTTGTACTCTTCAAAGTCCCTCTCAGTCTCCCAAATTTGTTCAGCATACTTTTTGGTAAGTAACATTATTTTGATGAAACAGAGCACAAGCGATGATTAATTATGTTATATGTTTTTTTATCGTGTGTATATGTACATTGGATTTGCAGGTTTATTTGCGGGGGTGTTCTTTGCGAGAGCTAAGATGTCATAATCATATTTCGGTCCAATGCAGAGAAACTAATAAACATAAAAAGGAGCAGACAAGAAACTTGAGAGGTTTCTCAAACTGCAGCTATATAGTTTCAACTTGGGATTCATTTTTTTAATACAATGTAGAATATAGGGATTCACTATTAATATAGATATGAATCTAGTTTTGTAATTTTTTGAAATTTCAACGGTCCCTACCAGAAGAATACGCCACAAAAAAAGGCGGGAGGGTTTTAACGAGTAATCCATTACTTAACACATCTTTATTAAAAAAAAAAAAAAAACGTAATAAAACGTAGATTTAGCTCAAATGTTTATGGATTTGATCTATGCTATGGTTTATGGTTGACTGTTCACTCTAATAAAGTGAAGAGGTACTACAGTTACAATATTTTCACACCTTTCCACATCAATTACTCATACGTCATCTACCAGAAAAAAGAGTACAATAATGTGATTCAAAAAGAACGTATCATGTTGAATTCACGTGAAAATACAATAATACATAGATCTACGTGCATCTCGAAGCTTATTGTAGAGACTAGACAAGCGAAGTCCAAAGAGAAAAAGATAGTACTTGATAACGCGTGAGTAAAAAAAAAGAAAAGAGAGACGTGTCCCCTCCCTTTAGTGGGGTTCACATGACTATTTTGGAAGTTTTTCTCACGATCCAATGTGTTGTAGCGACTTAAAGAAACGTGGGATCAACATGAGCTTTGGGCTCTTACCAAATCTAACCATATTTCCCTAACTCCTAGATCCACACATTTTTTAATCAAAGGGTTGACAAAAGCAAATACTTATATTACTGCACAATCTATGCAGTTGTCTGTGATATAGTAATCTAACTTCGTGATACATTATTGTAGCAAAATTCTGATTACACATTATGTTGAAAGTCATGTAAATGTCCGTGACGTTATGGACTAGTCAGAACTCAAAATATGTACTCATACAAATGTATTTGGCTTACAAAACAAAAAGTTGTCACATGTACACGAGTTGTATAAAGAAACACACTGTACATTTTACAATTGTGTGGCTAACTTTAGGTAGTGTTCTGTTGCGGTGGAGCATCTAGAGGGAAACACGTCTCATCACCACCAGTGTTCCAAAGGAAGTGAGCGTAGTTCGCTGAGTAGAAAGAGTTTGTTGGATCAGCAGATATTGCTTCTAAATACGTTTCCTCTGCACTCCATATATCGTTTCTTGCTTTCCACAAGAACGTTGCGTATTTATTAAGTGCCTCTGCATCAGCTGGCTCTGCTTTTGCAGCTCTCTTGAAGTATTTCTCCGCTCTGTTTTCAGACCAAAACAAAGAAAAAAAGCCACGTTAGAAAGAGACAACATCCAGCACAATTGTGGTTTTGTTCATTTGAAGTAGGAAGATAAGATAAGCATTTGAGTAAGGCCAAATGGGTAAGTGGGAACGTAAGTGAATTGGGTTTTGGTTATAGGATGTGACAAATGTAAGAAATGAAAATTGTCTGAAATGGAACCATTATTGAATTACTCCTAAACCAAAAATGTCAAAGTTCCTGACTAGAGACCCTATCAGCAAAATATCTATAGAACAATGTAAGTCTTCAAAATTCCACACCACATACACCATTGTCGATAAAGCTTCTTTCATTTGGAACCCAACCAATAAAAAGATCAAGCTAAAAGACAAAATCTTAGTCATTTTTTATTCTCTATTTTGTTTCTGAAAATGGGGATGTAGATATTCATATACTAGTTGTCTTTTTGCTCTTAAGTGGTAAAGAGCACTGGTTCACTCAATCTAAAGCCTATCCTATTGGTTCTTATAGTGATTATGACAATATCTAGCTAAAATATCTATGGCTCTACTTCTCAATATAATATCTATCTTTCCACGCCTACTTCTGACTTCTAGTGCCAACTTGCAGCCTCTAAAACGCAAGATTTGGATGCTAAATTTCAACTTAACTCCAAACCAAATCTAAACTCTCTAATCAAAGATCTAATCTAGTACAAATCAAAGATTAACATAACATTAAATTAACATGATTATTATTACCTGTCGTAGTCATGGATAATTAGGTAGAGAAACTGAGCGTAATTAGCAAGAAGAAGAACGTTTTCAGGCTCTTGTGACAATCCGGTTTGGTAAAGAAGCTCCGTCTTGAAGTTATCCATGGACTCCTCTGCTTCTATCCGAGCCTCCACAGGAGAAACCATCTGTTTCATCGTCTCGTGATCCAACAACTCCATCTTCTCTGACTCCTCCAAGATCATTTTCCACAGCCTAATCTCTTCTTGTCCCGACACAGATACATCTACATCCGCACCGAGAGATGATGATGAGAACTGAGATGGTATTCTAAACTGATCAGATCCATCACCTTCTGTTCCGCTGTTTATCGGCGGGGGCGGGATGTTGTTCCCGCCCCCACCACCGATAAAAGATGTCTTCCCGTTGGGAGAAGAAGAAACAGAGAACGTTTTAACCATCGAGGAATCAAAATCTTTGGTTTCTTCTAGCTCCGTTGTCTCGAAGCTAAAAGAAACCGTCTCCATCGGAGGACTCGCAACCGCGGCTAAAGCAGAGTTACTACCAATAGAGTAAACCGTGAAATTTGCGAGTAGGATCATAACGGAGACCATCAACGTAGGAGTAGCAGAGAAGACTTGTTGAAACAACCAAACAAACGAAGCGTGCATCTCTTTGCGCACACGTAGAAGAATCCCTTGTAAATCTTCGAAGAGAAGAAGCTCTCTCATGTGTAGTGTGAAACTCTGAAGCTCTCTAATCATAAACACCATCGAAGAGAAAGCTCTCTTGACAGAACAACAAGCTGTTTCGGACACTTGTTTAACACTTTCCTCCATCTGTAACTTTCTCTTGATGATACGAAGTGATAAAGGAAGGTCTACACTGTTTGCTTTCCTCTCGATGCTTGACATTTGCACCATCTCAGACCATGGTGGTTCCATTGAATCTAGCCTCGGGTTAGGTTTCTCCACACCTTCCATAATAGTGAAACTACTACGACTTGTCTCGGATTCGTTGTCTTCTTCTTCGTTAGAGAATTTGAGAGTAAGTTCTTGCATCTTCTTCGCAAACTCTTCTTCGGAGAACGGATCTTCGTTCGCACTAAAAGCTCTGCGAATCATCTGAGTCTTAGTTGATGATGATCTCGATGATTCCCAGAGCTCACAAGACTTGGAGTGACGAAGACTCGTAGGAGGAGGAGGAGTACCAAACAGAGAAGAAGGGTTCTGTAGTCTCTGGCTCTGCACCACCGAACGACAAGACAAAGAACGTCGCCTTGAGGAAGCTAAGGTTGAAGATGAATGATGAAGTGTAGGATGAGCCACCCATTGATGGAACGTTGAGGTTGTTGCTACTTTCACTCCCATTTTTATTCTTCAGCTTGTAAAAAAAAACAGAGAAGTATTCGTCTTCTACCTCCTGCAAATCAAAACAAATACTTAAAGATTAGTAGTTGGTAGTTTTCTTGGTAAGAAGAAGTTGTTAAAATCCATGCAATATCACGAGAACGAATCATTACGATCCCCATGGAAATCGGATCGGAGAACAAGAAACTTCGTTATTATAAATATATAAACTTCTGTGCAGCGAATAAGAGAGAAGAAAACTCACTCTGTAAAATGAGCAAATGTTTGTAATTTGTCTGGAATTTTCTTGGATGGAAGAAAAAATAAAAACTTTTCTCGGGATAACTGTGGAGTGGAGCACGAGGCAGAAGCTACACTTAATAGAGAGAGGAGCTTGTCCCTTTTTATACAATGGTGAAGAAGATTTTGTTTAAAAAAAAAAAAAAAATCTAGCAGGTGAAGTGTTTACGTAGAATAGTCAAAAGGCTACCCGATTAACAGGTAACAGGTCAAGGAATCAAGTGACGTGGCACCCGTTACAAATCGGCTTTTTTTTTTGTTTTCTTTGTTGATCGGACGGTTGTAAATTCTCAACTTTCATCGCACGGATCTAAATTGAACAATGGAAAGTACTATATTACAATAGACGACAGTTAAAGTTACACGTGTAACTACAGTGAGAGATTTTTTAATTTTTTAATTAATGGAATTAAGTATGAGTGTTAAAATGATAACAGCCTGGCAATATTGGGGTCCTCGTGTTTCCATGTCATCTTCGTGTAATGACTTTTTTTTATTTATTAATGTAAAGTTTATTGCGTCTAATCTAGTATTTCTAGTTTAATGTTCCGGTTTTTTTTTTTTAATTTGAAAAACTCTTTTCAGAAAATATTGAATGTATATGGTTATGTGGTTGATTGAGAAAATATCAGTTAGATATTTATTTGCGTATGGTTAGTAAATAATATACTACTAAAATTAGTGCATGGATTTAATGTCTTGGTTTCAGATAAACTTACTGAATTTAATGAGATGTTTATAGACAACTGTAACAATAATTTGAGCTCATTTGGGATTACAATTTTCCGTGAACTAGAAATGACGTATGAGATCGTACTTTACACTTGACATAAAATGACATTATTGACATTTCTGTATATGGTAGTACATTATAGATATATATATCTATCTACTTTTTTAGAAGTTAAACCATGAAATGCATTGAATGTGAGTTTCAGGAGTCAATAGTCAAAACATATTGTTTCCTTTGAAAAATGGCAATTATACGGTCTTTAGTCATGTGGTTTATACACACCCTAACTAAGCTATCATCACCATAAAGCTAAGCAGAGTAAAACTATTTGAATGATTTTTATACGTATAGCAAAATGGACTGGTTTATTTTATTTTTTTCTTAATTGTGTTGCAAATATTGAAAATAAAAACATTGTTTGACGTTTTGGTGTTTTTTAGGAAAACTGCATAAATGTTTAAAAAAATAAATGACATGTTAAGAAAAGGCGGATCGACATGTGCTATAGCATTAGCCTGAATCCTGTTCTCGTTAACTTTCGTTCTTCAGGGGTAAAACAAAATACTCACGTCCAAAATGCGTTACTTTTCCAATTCATATATTGCATGGTGATGTATGCTATTTACCTAATATTTGTGTTCTCAAACCAGCTATACAGTTTCCCAACAAAATGAACAAATGCATAGCATAATTAAGGACGTATAGAGGATCTTTTATTCTAGCAATATATATAGCAATTTTTTTTTCTCTTGATATAATTCTGCCAAAGAAGAACATTCAGAGTGAATCCTTAAATTACTCGACCACTCGACCACCATGGCTTTGTTATTGGGAAACAATCGGTGTATTTGTATATGCTAAATGTGCATATACATACAAAAAATTATAGCAAGAAAAAAGAAACAAAGTAACAAACAATAGATATTGGAACATAGCAATTTAAGGGAGAGGGTAAGGAAGCGACGGTGGAGAAGAGAAGAGGAGTAACCGGAGAGTACGTGATAGGTATAACCGGTTTAAGCACCAAGTTGACGTCGTTTGAGAAAGCAACGTTGAAAGAGATGGAGTGATGGTGATGACTGATGATGAAGAAATTGACTGTACGTCTACTGTTGATATTTTATTAACGGCTCATATTCATCCCTTCTTTTGTTTCCTCTGCGTTATTTATTAGTTTATGTCCTTGTCTATATGTGCCTCAGTGATTTCATGTTTGATATTTTTACTGTTAGTATACTTCCATTAGCCTATTAAACATGCTTTAATAATCTAGTACCAAGTTTAAATATTTTAAATTCTCGATTGCATTTGCTTTATTTTAGATTCGCAGATCCATCACGTTAAAAATTAAGCATATAGTGGTTCAGTGGTTTGATCACCACATACAATTATACAATATAGTATCATAGCCAAATTAGAGTTTTTAGCTTTTGACGTTTAAGCACGTGCGGATTAATATATATGTCTCGGTTTTTGTTTGTCTTCTACCTAGTTTACTAATCAAATGGTCATTTATTTAAGTAGAGGCTCTGAAATGTCATATTTTCCTAAACTAGTAATAATCACAAATAACATTAAGATCTTAGGAAAATCTTGTTATGAACTTAGAGGATATGCATTCTAGTTGGTGATTTGCATGTCGGCAGCTCCAGGTGGGAATAGTAATTAAGCATTGACAAAATAGCCATAAAATATATATATTTTTGGAATTTGGATTTCCGACCAAAAAAATTACTCCGAGTCAGGCCAGAGCCTATGGACCGGTGGCCTAAAGTCGTGGACCCTACTTAATATTTCTAGGATTTTTTCCCAAGATAATCTTTACTGAAAGGCTGATGAAAAGTATTATAGGTTTTGGTAAAAGCTGGATATATAAGAGTTTATATATTAGATATGAACATAAACAATATGAATAGCTAATGGGCATTGGGCAATAATTCGACAATCAACAATGAAGACGGAGAGTTATAAGACAACTGCAAGATTCAAAGACTAAACGTCCAAATTTGTATGGAGTTAAACAAAACAAGTAGAAAATGATAAATTGAACCATGTGATGTTAATAAAAAGGTTATTCACTGATTGCACTCACATACCAAAGTGTCGGAACATATGCAAATCAAATGAATCAGATTTGTTGTGATGTGTACATACTATAATCAATACGAACAAAAAATAAAAAAATTCCATTGCCTATATGGTTGAAAAAGGTGTTTTAGACCTATCTCCGATCAATCTTTTGGTCACATATATGTGATCGGAGAATGTGTTTTGGACATAAAATGGTTGAGAGTTTCCTTTCCGATAATGTTCGACCATATGAATTAATTAATCACATACATGCTTATTTTTAATCGAAGTGAATTGAATTAACAATTCGCAAATGCATAAATACAAAAAGAATCAGGCAATGCATGAAATTATATGGTAGTTGGTTAGCATGCACGAGATCAAGAAGATCTCACTGGTAATATACACAAAATGCGATATATAAAACACTAATTTGTATTTTTTTTTGTTCATTTAATTAAGGCCGAAACTGATTGTAAAATAGAAGAATAGAAAACCCAGAGTAATATTAATTGCGTGAAAAAAATGAGTGGAATAATAGTAGTTAGAAAAATGAAATAAATAACTACATAGAATTGCAGTGTTTTTTTCTTCTTTTACAGGAGAATAAATTTCAGAGTAATATTATTTTTATTTTTTTATTGGGTAAACTCCACCATTTTTCTTTAATAATCCAACATATAAATTCATCATAAGATTTGCAGTTGCCCAAAGATTTTAAGCGGTGGATTATCTTAGTTGATGGGCGTTATCATTTATGGTATCGAAAAAATCAACCAAAAAGAAACTTTAAAGGGATTTTCACACCATGTGCAAATGCAATCCTACTAAAACGTACGTGCGTTATAACGTTTTGTTTTAGTTGTTTCTATAAATAGGTGGAGAAAGAATATGAGTTTACGTAGTGGCTCTTGATAGGTTGCTACGGCCAAATGATCATAATGTGTTGAGAGCGAGAGCCGTATATAGACTATACAGAGAGAGACTCGCAGAGGCAGCGACACGGCATATGCCACTCTCATCTCTCTTATCTTCGTTCAAAACCTGATTATTATTTTTAGTTTTAAACACAAAAATATACATATTGATTGGTTTTTAGTTCATATTGTGATACAAAACGACTTCTATGGACGTTTTTCTTCCCAAACAAAAGTTTATGAAGGTGATAGCCAATAAAGAAAATATCTCAAACCACTTTCGAGTATTTGTTTGATTCCCAACGTCGTTCTATGTTATTATCTTCGAAGATGAGCCCGATAAGAAATATAAATCATAGGGCCCATTTACAAGTATATTAAAGAACCAAATTCGGCCCAATTGATATTGCCGCGAAGCTAGAGGTTTCAAAACGGGAAATGAAAAACAAAGGCGGGATGCGAAAATGTCGCGCTTAATGTTTTCCCGCGACTCTCAAAATTTGCTTTTAACATCTCCTTCTCCCTCAGAAACATATACAGTAGCATCGATTTATCATTACCATTCGATCTAAAATCCCTCTGCCAATTCCTCTGTGACCTAAGAATAATAATAATAATAATGCCTACCATCGCTGGGCCGAGTTTGTCTTCTTACAATCACATCGTAATCGCTAAATCTGAGATTTCGGAAAGTCATGAATCGGCGGCATATGAGATTCCGAGGAAGAGAAAGTTGAGATCGGATTCAGTGGCCGAGTCGGCGGCAGTAGCGAATCCTTTATCTGTAAATTTGATCTCTACGCCGAAGAAATTGAAATCTCATCGCCGAATTTCAGTTCCCAGTCCCAGAATTACCGACAAGGTAAAATTTTCGCTGGTTCCAGACAAAATCACTTCGATTGCAGAAGCGTAGTTGTTATTTGGAATCGGATCCTGTACCGATGATTCCGAGTTTCCTAAAGTGTTGGATCTTGTTTTTATTGGGAATCGAATATGTATTGGTCCTCAGTTTGCTATCTATTTGCAGGAAGTTAAGGAAGAATCTAGTGAAAATTCGGTGAATGGAGGCGATTTGGCTGTACAGAACTTATCTGATTGTTTAGGTGTTAAGTCTAATTGGAATCGTAGAGGTAAACATGATCCATTTAGATTCTTTAGTAGACTACTTTTTTTGTGATTGTCTTATGTTAATCATATGCGATATAATGTGTAGATGGGGAGCAAATGAGAGCTGTGAAAGAGGCACTGCACGTGTCTAAAGCACCATCAAGTATTGTTTGCCGTGATGATGAACAAAAGCGGGTTTTCGAGTTTGTGAAAGGGTGCATTGATCAGCACAAGGCTGGTAGTTTGTATATTTGCGGTTGTCCTGGAACTGGGAAATCACTGTCCATGGATAAAGTAGTACAACAAGTTGGTGATTGGTCAAAGCAGGTAGCAATCTTGTGGCTGTATAATTTGTAATTTGTTAGCATTTAGTAATGTCAAAGACTGAATGATTGTTTACTTGTGAACTTGATCAGGCAGGTTTGCTACCTGTGGGTACACTCTCTGTGAATTGCACGTCACTAGCGAAAACAACAGATATTTTCAGCAAGGTATAACCATAGACCTCATTATTCTTTATTTCGGGTTAATTCAGATGCTTATAGGCTTGTTTTGTTTTCAGATACTTGGTGAAATTGAGCCGTTGAAGAAAGATAACTGCTACTCTTCACCTCTGCATCATCTTCAGAGTTTGTTTTCTCAAAAGCAAGAATCATCCAGAACAAGAATGATGTATGGTTTTTTGTCCTTTGTTGTTTTTTCGAACCTATTTTGATTTCATGAAAGGAAAAACAATTTTAACCTTATCCAAACTCTTTTACAGGTTAATAATTGCAGATGAGATGGATTATTTGATCACAAAAGATCGAGGAGTCCTGCATGATCTTTTTATGCTCACAACTTTGCCATTTTCGAGGTGTATACTTATAGGTACTGTCTTTCTAGCGTACTATGCTATGATTCAGTTCGTATCTGAGTTCGCTTCCTTTTTAATACTGGTAGTTAGTAACTCTGTCATTTTTTTTTCCAGGGGTAGCAAATGCAATAGACCTTGCAGATCGTTTCCTCCCTAAATTGAAGTCCCTTAATTGTGAGAATTTTTCAACTTTCTAACCTTCAATGTTGTGCCGTGTGCACCGAAAGTCTCAAATTTGGAAAAAGAGAGTTGAATTTACCCCTCATGCTGTATTACTATTTCTTATGCAGGCAAACCACTGGTGATCACTTTCCGTGCTTATTCTCATGATCAGATCCTTAAGATACTACATGAAAGGCTTATGGTAATTTTTTCATTGCTGCATTATAAGATGTCTTATCTGAAGTAGAAAACTTGTCTAGGTGTAATGGGAAACTTTACTGAGGATAGTTTGCTCCATATACTTTTTGGTAGTAACCTTTGCAAGGATATTAGACAATCCTCTTTACCGCAGTGCCTTGTATTAAGGTAGAAAACCATTGACAATGCCACATTAGAACCTGTGCTTTTTGTGCTTCAATGGTATTTGGCCATAAAGGAATACTTCAGGGAAAATAGACATGCATTGTTAAATAAATTCTTTACATCAAAGTTTGAATGGAACCATATCCCCATTGAATGTTCTATGTTGTTTGTATGCCTTACTAATTTTCAACGTTTGTTCTTATAGGTTCTTCCATATGTTGCATTTCAATCAAAAGCCTTGGAGCTCTGTGCCAGAGTAAGTTTCTGCTCTTTCCTAGTCTGATATTTTCTCAACTTTGCTTTCCTCTAAGCTATTGGTGCTGATGTTCATGTTTATATGCATCTTGACAGAAAGTTGCTGCAGCATCAGGTGACATGAGAAAGGCTCTTTGTGTCTGCAGGTGATTCTTTTTTTACAAGTTTTGTCTCAGATTATTCTTGAGCTATAAAAAAGGTTAACAACAATCTGACATTTTCCTATCATTCAAAATTTCAGGAGTGCTCTAGAAATCTCAGAATTAGAAATAAGAGAATCAACCAGTCTAGAATCACAATGTCCAACACCAGATGATCTAGTGGTAAGGAGTTAGATCTTTTTCTCTTCTATGTTTGGCTTACCTATTGATGATGTGGCATGAACATGATAGTAACCTCAAAGATTCTTATAGAACATGGTCTTATTGCATAGCTCTTATTGTCCTCAATGTTACAGGTGAGGATCGATCATATGGCCGCTGCATTATCTAAGACGTTTAAGTCTCCAGTAGTCGAAACTATTCAGTCCCTTCCTCAACACCAGCAAGTAAGTTACATCCACAGAGTCATTTTCAAATTACAATGACATCTTGAAACTTCTATGATTAAGCAAAAGTTATTAACCAGACTTGTCATATGATCGACACATTTTGCAGATAATAGTATGTTCTGCTGCAAAGGCTTTCCGAGGGAGCAAAAAGGATGCAACTGTTGGAGAGGTAAATCTTTGTCAAGCAAACAAAACACAACACATAACATCAGGAATTAAACAAAAACATTGTTCGGATTTTCTCATCTCCCTTCTCACAATTTTTAATGCAGCTCAAAAAGTTATATCTAGAAATCTGTAAATCTTCGATGATCTCTCCAGCTGGAATCACAGAGTTCACTAACATGTGCACAGTGCTAAATGATCAGGTAACTACTATCATCATACAAAGCAATGAAAAAACAATTCTTAAAAGACTTCCTTTGAGTGAAATGTACTTAAAAATGAGTTTACTTGCTTCAGGGGATTCTAAAAATCTGTCAAGCTCGTGGGAATAAGCTAAAAAGAGTTAGCCTGAGAGTAGACGAATCAGACATTATATTTGCCCTGCAGGTAAGCAGTTTTTTTGGTTGCTAATCCTTAACAACTTATAGTAACACACTCCTACCAGAATACAATTATTGAGTCTAAACACCAATGTTCTTTCTAATAAAATCCGCAGGCAATAAGATTTTTCCGCAACTGTCTTCTGTGAGAAAAGCTTCAGTACTACAAAGTGAAGCAACATGTACAAACAAGGACCGACCAAGCTGTAAAACCGTTGATTGATTGTACATTAAGTTGTATAAAACTTAAATGGGAATAAAATTTGCACATGATATCTGCATTCAATTATAGGATATTATTTCCTTTATTTTATAGTTAGTTTATTGTCAATGAGTTGCAGCAGTTGTTGTAGGGTCTCTATAGTCTACAAATTATAGTTATCTTCTGGGTGTGTGTGACTTGCAAGGAAATTATGAAAGGGAGTGAGTAGTAGGTGCGGTTTTCAGTAGTGGGTCTAGTAGCTTTTTCCCTCTCGTGGTGGATGGATCTACTTTTTTTGGTTTTATCTGAGTAAGTGTTCTTGTCGTAATCGATCGAAGTAACGCTTAACCATTACCTGTACACTGAGGAATATAAAGATTGATTACTCTACTTACATGCGAAGATATTTTACGATTCTGTTACCAAGCATTCATAGAAAACTTTTCTTACAAATATCACTAAAGTCTTGAGTATAGATTTGTTAAATGTTGTAATTATTGGTAGGTAAACCGGTGAGTGCAACCAATGATGACTAGATGTAAAGAAGGTGCATGAAAGTGTATATCCATCAATCATTCATTTTACAGTTATAAAATCAATTTTTGAAGGAATCTTAATCAATTAAAATGAGATAGAAAGAGACAAAAAGGGGGGTATAAACTTATTTTGGATAATATTTCATAAAATATGATTACTATCATAGTCATCCTTCTTATTTGATTATATAGCTAATTATAATTGTTTCTGTAGATAAATTTCCTATATTAAATAAGTTTTTCTTTTTGTTTTTTGAAACAACTATTAAATAGGTTCTTGGTCTTCTGAGAACAATGTAACTAAAAAAGCATTAAACACAGACACAGAGAGCAGAGAGATGGAGAGGCAAGAGATCATTTTCGTTCCATCACCAGGCCCTGGTCATATTCTCGTCACCACAGAATTCGCCAAATCTCTCATAAAACACGATCCTCGCATCCACACAATCACCATCCTCCACTGGACACTACCTCTAGCTCCTCAATCTCACCTCTTTGCCAAATCTCTCATAGCTTCGGAGCCACGAATCCGTCTCATCGCCTTGCCTGATATTAAAGACCCTCCTCCATTGGACCTCTTCTTTAAAGCTCCCGAGGCTTACATCCTAGAAGCCACCAAGAAAACAGTTCCTCTTGTCAGAAACGCTCTCTCCACTCTAACTACTACTACTACTACTTGTAATGGATCCGGTCCGGTTCGGGTCGCTGGTTTAATCCTTGACTTCTTCTGTGTACCTTTAATCGAAGTGGGAAATGAATTCAACATTCCTTCTTACATTTTCTCAACTGGTAACGCCGGTTTTTTGGCTATGATGAAGTACCTCCCTGAGAGACACCGCCTAAACTCCTCCGAGCTCGATCTAAGCTCCGGTGAAGAAGAACATCACATTCCCGGTTATGTCTGCTCCGTACCAACGAAGGTTATGCCTCCGGGTCAGTTCGTGAGAGAGTCTTACTTGGCTTGGGTCGAACTGGGAGAGATGTTCACCGGAGCCAAGGGTATTTTAGTAAACTCATTCACATGTCTTGAACAGAACGCATTTGATTACTTCGCTCAACGGCCTGAGAACTATCCTCCGGTTTTTCCGGTCGGACCGGTTCTTAGCTTAGAGGGACGTCCGTCTCCGGATCACGATGATCGGAACCGGATCATGAGATGGCTCGAGGAACAACCTGAGTCCTCTGTCGTATACCTCTGTTTCGGGAGCTTGGGAATACTCGAAGCACCACAGATTAAGGAGATAGCTAAAGCTCTAGATCAGTCCGGTCACAGGTTTCTTTGGTCCATCCGTACAAATCCGACGGAGAAAGCGAATCCATACGATCTCTTACCGGAAGGGTTCCTAGATCGGACAGAGAGTCAAGGTTTGGTCTGTGGATGGGCCCCACAAGTGGAAGTGTTGGCCCACAAGTCGATCGGAGGGTTTGTGTCTCACTGCGGTTGGAACTCGATGTTAGAGAGTTTATGGTTCGGTGTTCCTGTCGCCACGTGGCCAATGTATGCTGAGCAACAGCTAAACGCTTTCACGATGGTTAAAGAGTTGGGATTAGCTGTGGAGCTGCGTTTGGATTATGTTTCTGCGTACGGAGAGATTGTGAAAGGTGAGGAGATTGCGAAAGCTATTAGATCATTGATGGACGGTGAGGATACGCCGAGGGAAAAAGTCAAGGAGATGGCAAAGGCTGCTAGGATGGCTTTGATGGACGGTGGATCTTCGTTTGTTGGGGTTAAACGATTCGTCAAAGAGTTGATCGCCTTCGATTGTTAGTTATGGCCTTATGGGGATTGTAAACGTTGTTGTTTGACATGGATCCATCAGTTGCTATCTTACTTAATTGTTTTCAGTAAATGACTTTGGACTTTTGGTAACATGTTCACTGAAAAAAGTGAGGCATTAAAGTTTAAACGAACGAATCAGTAGGTAAAAGGATGCTTTAAATCAATCCTAACCGATTTGAAACTGTACAAAAAAGTTTGAAACTAAAATAATCGTCATGCAAACCAAACGCAATTCATATGTGTATACTTATGGGCCAAGATTCAACTACAAACGGTTTCACAGTGCATTGTTAGACAGATTAAAGTATTCTGGATTGCCGTCTCCTCGACTAGACCAAACTCACTTGAAACTGTACTAAGAAATTGATTTGAAAACGGAATTAGGATGACTTAAATAAAACCATAATGGTCAAGTTTAAGATTCACATTTGATTTGAGATTCGAATTCTACATAATGATGGTTTCTACAGATTTATCGATCCTAAATTATTAGGAGTGTTACCGACAAACTTGTCTCTCATGGAATCGTTATTTGTGGAAACTATTCATCATAATTTCATATGTTCAAAGTATTACAAATACCAATAAAATCGAGTTAGTAATTACATTTGAAAAAAATCATAATGTAATTGTAATTAAGAATACATGAAACATTTCACAGAAGGTAAAAGATTTACATTAAATACAGTCTTATTAACCACAAATCATATTTACAATTTGAGACTCAATGATGAAAGTGAGTCAACTTACCACTGTTGAATTCCACTTTGTTGTCCTGCTGTAGATCTGGTTCCTTGTATTACCTGAAAATTTGCAGCATTTTTTTTTAATGTTGATTGATGGTTACCTCTGTGTTCGTGTGTTTTTGTTGTTGTGTTATTGGTTAGCAGATCTTGATCTGATTAATTTCTTACTTTGAATTTGGTTAATGATTTGGAATGAGACGGTAAACAATGCTTTAAATCAGTCCTAACCGATTTAAAATTGTACCGAAATGTTTGAAACCAAAATTCCAATTATATACATTTGAGAAAAAAATCACAATGAAATCTTACTTTCAAACTATATGAAACGTTCGAGAGAATGCAAAAACAATCAAATTGAATACATTCTTATTAACCACTATATCATAAAGAGTACCATTCAATAATGAGAGCAAAAATCACCATTTTAAATATCCACCCTAAAAAACATAGATAAATTTTCCAAAGGTGTTGAATTTCACCCGGCTCGACAATTAGCATGAAGCATCATCATCCAACAATTCTCTGATAAATAGAGCCGTCGCTAAAGAGGACGAACCTCCATCCATAACAACTTTCCTCGCCACATTAGCCATCTTCTTCGCCTTCTCCCTCTTCCCATCCTTACCTTCCATCAAAGCTTGAACTGCTCTTGCAATTTCGTCACAAGTAACTAAACCCCCACGACCCAACACATAATCCATCCGCAAATCCACAGCGAGACCAAGCTCCTTCACCAAAGTAAACGCATTCAATTGTTGCTCAGCGTACATCGGCCAAGTAGTAACGGGAACACCAAACCACAAACTCTCAAGCGTAGAGTTCCAACCACAATGAGACACAAACCCTCCAATCGCCTTATGGGCCAACACTTCCACCTGTGGAGCCCAGCCACAGACCAAACCCTTACCCTCAACTCGGCCCATAAATCCTTCAGGCAACACATCGTTCAAGTCCGACTCTACATGGCTTGTCCTTATTGCCCATAGAAACCTGCAACCAACAAGCTCCAACGCTCGAGCTACCTCCTTCACCTGCAGTTCATCAACACTACCTTTGCTCCCAAAACAAAGGAACACCACCGAAGACTCCGGCTGACCATCGAGCCACTTCACAATCCCATCTCGATCCACCGATTCATTGCTTGGACTAGCTCGATCCTTCAAACTAACGATTGGTCCAACCGGATATACCAGAGGGTAATTCTCCAGCTTCGAGAAATACTCAAACGTTTCCGGTTCCAGCTCCGTGAACGAATTTATCAAAATACCCTTTGCCTTACCAAATCTAGGTGCTAACTCGACGTGAGCTTCGTAAGCTTCTTTATTAAACAAACCCGAGGGCATAAACTTCGTCGGAACAGAGTTAACAAAACCAGGAATCGTCAACTCCTCATCGCCGGAGCTCAAATCAAACTCCGACTGGATTTTCATATGCCGATCTGGGAGATACTTCATCATACTCAAATATCTAGCGTTACACGTGAGGAATATATAAGTAGGTAAATGAAGCTCGTTTCCAACATCTTCAATCAACGAATTGAAGAAGAAATCAATAACCAAACCGGAAACTCGAACCGCGATTTCAGAGACGGCTTGTTTTATGAGAGGAGTTGTTTTCTTGATGAGCTGTACCATGAAAGCTTCGGGAGCTCTTCGGTAGAGATCTAATGGAGGATGATCTTGGATAAGGGGAAGATGGTGGAGACATATTTTGGGTTGTGTAGCGATGAGATATGTAGCGAAGTCGGAAGCGTGAGGGAAAAATGGTGAGTTCAGTTGGAAGATTGTGATTTTGCTGATTCTATTATCAAGATTTATGAGACGTTTAGCGAATTCGATATTCACGAGAAGATGACCTGTTGATGGATCTGGAATGAAGATGAGCTCTGTTTCTTTCACCATTTTTTTCTCTTTGGATTTTTCTTTTTCGTTACCTAAAACATATTATATGTGATATGTCACATTGATCTTTGCATTATTAAATTTAGAAGTACGCATGACTTAAGCAGTACTGTTGTGGCTTGGTAAATTAATAAAGCGTTATGAAAAGATGCCGAGAAGAATAAAATACCCTAGCTATTCCATCTTTTGACTTATGGCCCAAGATATTTATGACTTATAACCCTTCTCCCGCCATATTTCTTCAATTTGTGGTAGTTCTTAGAAGTAAATCTTTTACCGGAGCCGTGGAAACGTCTTGAAGTCGTAATAAGGCTGCATCATCATTAACAATCTCTAGGTTAAAGTAATAAAATAATGTATATAAGAGGAATATGAAACACAAAAAGCCATCAAAATTGACAGTAGTTTAAGAAGTCGACTCGTCAAAAATTGACAGTAGTTTCAGAATTGTCGAAATTGACGCATGTCACCCACTCCCGCATGCATGTCATTTACCTTGTTTCGTATAAATATATGATCTGCATCTAAACGAAATTAGATCACAAAACAAAGAGAGAGAGGGAGAGAAACATAAGAGAGAAGAAAAAGATGGTGAAGAAAGAGATCATATTCGTTCCATTTCCAGGTCCTGGTCACATTCTTGTCACCATAGAGTTCGCTAAATCTCTCGTGAAACAGGATCATCGGATCCACACAATCACAATCCTCCACTGGACCTTACCTATCGCTCCTCAATCTCACCTCTTTGCTAAATCTCTCATTGCTTCGGAGCCACGAATCCGTCTCATCGCCTTGCCTGATATAAAAGACCCTCCTCCATTGGAGCTTTTCTTTAAAGCCTCCGAGGCTTACATCCTAGAGGCCACCAAGAAAACAGTTCCTCTTGTCAGAAACGCTCTCTCAACTCTACTTTCTTCTCGTGATGGACCGGATTCGGTTCAGGTTGCTGGTTTAGTACTCGATTTTTTCTGTGCCCCTTTGATCCAAGTGGGAAACGAGTTTAACCTTCCTTCTTACATTTTCATGATCGGTAACGCCGGTTTTACTGCAATGATGAAGTATCTCCCTGAGAGACATGCCAGAATCACTTCCGAGCTCAGTTTAACTTCCGAAGAGAAACATCCAATTCCCGGTTATGTTAGTTCCGTGCCTACGAAGGTAATGCCTCCCGGTCAGTTCGTGAGAGAGTCCTATTTGGCTTGGGTCGAATTGGCAGAGATGTTTGTTGGAGCCAAGGGTATTTTAGTAAATTCCTTTGCATGCCTTGAGCAGAACGTATTTCATTACTTTGCTACTTGTCCTGAGAACTATCCTCCGGTTTCCCCGGTCGGACCGGTTCTCTGTTTGGAGGAACGTCCCTCTCTGGATCTGGACCCATCTGATCGGAACAGGATCATGAGATGGCTCCAGGAGCAACCTGAGTCGTCAGTCGTGTACCTCTGCTTCGGAAGCCTTGGAATCCACGGCTCACAACAGATTAAGGAGATAGCTCGAGCTCTAGATATCTCTGGTCACAGATTTCTTTGGTCCATTCGTACAAATCCTACGGAGAAAGTGGATCCCTATGATCTATTGCCTGAAGGGTTTAAAGATCGGACAGCGAGTAGAGGTTTGGTGTGTGGTTGGGCACCACAAGTGGAAGTGCTGGCTCATAAAGCAATCGGAGGGTTTGTGTCTCACTGTGGTTGGAACTCTGTTCTAGAGAGTTTATGGTTTGGTGTTCCAATTGTTACGTGGCCAATGTACGCTGAGCAACAGCTAAACGCATTTACGATGGTGAAGGAGCTAGAGTTAGCTGTTGAGCTGCGTTTGGATTATGTTTTGGAGTATGGAGAGATAGTGAAAGGTGAGGAGATAGCGAGGGCTATACAATCTTTGATGGACGGTGAGGATACGCCGAGGAATAAAGTGAAGGAGATGGCCAAGGCGGCGAGGTTGGCTTTGATGGACGGTGGATCTTCGTTTGTTGCGGTTAAACGATTTATCGAAGAGTTGATCGCCGGTGGTCTCTAGGTGTAGTGTGTCGTCGTTTGACATGGATCTCGTTGCTATCGTAATTGATTTTTTTTCAGAAAAATGTAAACCTTTAAATGAACCAATCAGGTAAGGGTTCCTGCAATGCTATTAACCAACCTGAGGTTGTACCAAGACTATTTGAAACAAATATTACTTTCAGTATTTTTATATACCAAACGATGTAGTATGAAAAAGAAAACTTAAATCGAAACGAACCCAAACTACACTAGGCATTTGTAAGGTCAAGTAATGATATTATCCCTACATAGAACAAGACAATTTAAACACAATCCTACTAAACAAGAATGCACTTCTCAAAATTCTCTGTGTCAATCGAATAATCCATAGTCCAAGTGTGTAAAGATACCATGAACAATCTCATACAATATTTGGATCCAAAATCTCCATTTTACATATAATTCATCATACCAAAATATCTAGCGTTACACGTTAAAAATATATAAATAGGTACATTCAAAAGAAATCGATAACCAAACTGGAAACTAACCGAATCTCGACGACGAGACTTGACGATCTCGGAGATGGCTTGTTTGATCTCGGAGACACATATATTTCTCTCTACTGGTTCAACAAATTACGTTCTTCAAACAGTAAGTAGCAATTATAAACCAAGCGATAAGCAGTAAAGAAAAGGAGAAGAGCCCGATGAGGAATGGCCACCCGACCAGCGCTACCCCTAAACAAGTGACCAGAGCACTCGGTAAAAATGACCGGACTATTGATGACAAGTTGATCCATTTCCCTTTCATCAAAATCAGAGCAGCGACATTCACCATCTTCCACTCCATTGACCCTTCATAGCAAAGACGGTTCATACAGTTTGCAACGAACGAATGACAGTTACATGTGAAGAGGTTGTAGGTTTTATGTTCACAACTACGTGCACTTGTGCTCAAAGCATCATCCCATGTAACCGCTGTTCCAAACTCCGTGTGTTTGAATCCATATTTGCATGTGTGTCCACCCAAGTTTGGTGGTAAGCAACACTGCCACAAAATACACATTTGATACAAAGAACATTATTGAGGATTTTTTTTTTTTTTTCTAAGGTCTTTTATCTCTACTGAACAATACATGCTGTACACAGATAAAGAGATAGAAATACCTGAGATCTATCGAGTTGGAGATACCGAGCAGGGGGACCAAAAGCAAAATTATCAACATTGATGAAGTTGGAACCAGAGAAATCCAAAATCACTCCATCTTCTCTGCAAATTCCTACATGACCAATGAATGGAGCCAACCAAGAAACAACAGGGAGAGGAGTCCAAACAATACAACAAGGGAATTTCGACTTTATGGGATCAACCTCACATAAAGGCCATAGATCATCATCATCATCAACTTGCATTGTGGATGTAGAACCCCCTTGTTCAACATCGTAAGCTCGTTTCAGATCCATTAAAGAAACTCTTCCACGGGACATTTACCTATTATAGGAAAAAGAGACAAGCCCGTCTTAGCATCACCAAAGTTTAACTGTTTTGATAAAAACATGAAAGCCTTAATTCTTAAGCCTAGGCTAACAACATTATGATCAGTTTGATCCGATATAGCATGAGATCATTTGATTCTTAAAGCTAGGCAAACAACATTATGATCATAGAGAAATCCAAGATCTAAACACAAAGCAGAAGAACCAGGAACCAAAATGGTCTGTCTTTCAATTACCTGTCAAAGACACCGACGCGGAGAAACCAAATCTCTGGGAAGAAACAGAAAGGTGGCTGCGTTTGGATTACGTTTTGGAGTATGGAGAGATTGTGAGGGCTATTACAATCTTTGATGGACGGTGAGGATACGCCGAGGAATAAAGTGAAGGCGGCGAGGTTGGCTTTGATCGGCGGTGGTTTTTAGGTGTCGTGTGAAACGTCGTCGTTTGATATGGATCTCGTATCGTATTTGATTTGTTTTCAGATAAATATGTGAAGCTTTAAATGAACCAATCAGGTAACTGCAAATGCTATTTAACCCACCTGAGGTTCATTGTACCAAGATGATTTGAAACAAATATTACTTTCAATATTTTTATATTACCAAAAGATGTACTGTAGTATGAAAAAGAAAACTCAAATAGAATCAAACCCCAAAACAACACATAACAAGACAAGTTGAACACAATCTTACTAACACAAGAATGCAGTAGTATACTTGTATGTGTCAATCGAATATTTGATTAATCCATAGTCCAAGTGTGTAAAGATATTAAGATACCATGAACGATCTCATACAATATTTGGATCCAAAATCTCCATTTTACATATAATTTCATTTTGTCCCCCAGGAACAGAGAATTATAAACTAAGCGTGTTGACTACCACCCAACTATTCTATGAACCATTGTTTAGCAATTCTTCAATGAACCGAGCGGTCGCTAAAGACGACGATCCTCCATCCATCACAGCTTTCCTAGCCGCATCACCCATCTTCTTCACCTTCTCCCTCTTCCCCTCCCCACCTTCCATCAAAGATCCAACAGCTCTCGCAATCTCGTCACAACTCACCAAACCTCCACGACCAGATACATAATCCATCCGCAAATCCACAGCAAGTCCAAGCTCTTTCACCAAAGTAAACGCATTCAGTTGTTGCTCAGCATACATCGGCCACGTGGCGACCGGCACACCAAACCACAAGCTCTCAAGAGTAGAGTTCCAACCACAGTGAGACACAAACCCTCCAATCGCCTTGTGAGCCAAAACTTCCACCTGTGGAGCCCAACCACACACCAAACCCTTACCCGCCACTCGGTCCATAAACCCTTCCGGTAACACATCGTTCGAGCTTGTCGTTACGGAGCTCATCCTGATTGACCACAGGAACCTACATCCAACCATTTCAAGCGCTCGAGCTATCTCCTTAACCTGTGGCTCATCAACACTTCCGTTGCTTCCAAAACAGAGGAACACCACCGAAGACTCAGGCTGACCATCAAGCCATTTCACAATCCCATCACGATCCACAGACTCTTCGCTAGGACTAGCTCGATCCTTCAAACTAAGAATCGGTCCAACCGGGTAAACCGGCGGATAATTCTCCATCTTCCCAAAATACTCAAACGGGTCCGGCTCAAGCTCAGCAAACGAATTCACCAAAATACCCTTGGCATCTCCAAATCTCGGAGCTAGCTCAACATAAGCCTCGTAAGCTTCTTTATTAAACAATCCCGGCGGCATAAACTTCGTCGGAACAGAGTTAACAAAACCAGGAATCGTCAACTCCTCATCGCCGGAGCTCAGATCAAACTCCGACTTCATTTTACGATTCCGATCTGGAATATAATTCATCATACCCAAATATCTAGCGTTACATGTTAAGAATATATAAGTAGGTAGATTCAACTCATTTCCAACGTCTTGAATCAACGTATTACAGAATAAATCTATAATTAAACCGGAAACTCGAACCGAATCACGACGACGAGACTCAACGATCTCGGAGACAGCTTGTTTGATCAGAGGAGTTGTTTTCTTGATGAGTTTTACTATAAAACCTTCGGGAGCTCTTTGGTATAGATCTAATGGAGGATGGTCTTGGAGAAGAGGAAGCTCGTGGAGACGGATTCTTGGTTGTGAAGCGATGAGAGATCTGGAGAAGACGGAAGCGTGAGGAGAAGTTGGTGAATTCAATTGGATGATTGTGATTGTGTGGATTCGAGTGTCGAGATCGAGGAGACGTTTTGCGAATTCGATGTTGACGAGGATGTGGCCTGTGGATGGAACTGGTATGAAGATGAGCTCTGTTTCATTCACCATTTTTTTTCTTTTTCTTTCTTGGATTGAGATTTGTTTGGTCGAAGATAGATAGAGTGGTGAAGGAGAAGAGACGAGGAAGTGGTGTATACCTAAGTAGAGCGTAACCGTGTAATTTTGGCAAATATAATTCATTTTTATTAATATTAATCTTTTAAAAAATTAATGTATTTTTACCACCTTTCTATCACTTATGTTATGTGATGTAAAAAAATATCTAATGTATTTCTACCACATTTCTGTCATTTTAAAATTTAGCAATTTTTTTCGAATGTATCAACGTTGGTTAGTAACGTGTGTTATATCATGTGCCTGGGACAAAAAAAAGTCTCGCAATTCTGCTGATGAGTAATATTTCGTATTTTAGACTCTCTTGGCGATTATGTTTCTTGGGCTCAAGACCACAAATGGTGTTTATTGATATTATTCGTTACATGATCAAATGATAACATGTTTACTTGGCATTACATTACAACTTTGGCTCCTAAACAGGATAATCAAATGTGATCACCAAGAATATCTCTGACAAAATCTCCCGTAGCCACCGTAGAAGATCCACCATCACCAATAGCTTTCCTCGCCACTTCCGAGATCTCTCTAACCTTCTTCCTAACAATGTTATCACCATCCATCAAAGATCGGACGGCTGTAGCAATTTCATCAGCCGGCACAATCTCTAATGTAACCCTATCACCATCTGCAACGTAATCAAGCCTTATCTCCACGGCTAAACCAAGCTCCTTCACCATCTCAAATGCATTAATCTGTTGCTCTGCATACATTGGCCAAGTAGCAATCGGTACACCGTACCATAGACTCTCTTGTATAGAGTTCCACCCACAATGAGACACAAATCCACCTGTTGCCTTATGGGCCAATATATCAACTTGTGGAGCCCAGCTACATACTATTCCACGGCCCATTGTTCGTTCAATGAATCCTTCTGGAAGCGGCTCGTGAGGATCACCATCTCCCGCCATATTCGTACGAACCGCCCATATAAACCTGAAGTCGACTAGCTCGAGCGCGTGAGCTATCTCTTTGATCTGAGGTTCACTGAACACTCCCATGCTCCCAAAACATAGGAACAAAACAGACGAATCAGGTTGCTCGTCTAACCATTTCATCATCTCTTTGTATTGGACCGAATCCAACCCCGGATTAGTACGGCCCGTTAAGTTAAGAACCGGCCCAACAGGATACGTACGAGGGTACTCTCGTCCTCGAGAAAAATAGTCAGCAGCGTACGGCTCGACTTCAGTGAACGAATTGACTAAAATACCCTTGGCTTCAGACAATCGCTCGCCAATCTTGACCAAAGACTCGTAAGAGAGTTTGTCGAAAACACCAGAAGGCAGAACCTTAGCCGGAACACGGTTAACGAAAGCCGGAATATCCAATTCTTCTTCACCGGAGCTAAACTCAGACAAAACCAAACGGTGTCGTTTCGGAAGATACTGTAGACACCCCAAGAAACCGAAGTTGGAAGTCATGAAGATGTAAGAAGGAAGATTCACCTCACGAGCTACATCTATCAAACCTATGCAGAAGAAATCAAGAATCAGACCGGAGACATGGTACGAGGAAGAAGATGAGATCAGGTCTTGAATGGTTTTTCTGAGAGTTGGTATGTTTAGATCGATGAAGTCGAGGATGTAAGTCTCGGAGGAAGTATCGAGGAGTTTTATGGGAGGTGGGTTTTGGATCTCCGGGAGGCTTATGAGTCTGATTCCGGGGACGGAGGTTGTGAGGGAAGCGAGAGAAGCGTCGGCGTGAGGAGCGTAAGGGAGTTTCATGGAGAGGATTGTGATCATGGAGATTCGTGGGTCGAGATTGAGTAGACGTTTTCCGAACTCGATGGTTGATAAAAGGTGACCTGTTTCGGGTAGAGGAATGAATATCAGCTCTGCTTTCTTCATCTTTCTGTGTGTGTTTTCCTATTGATGAGAATGAAACACAGTGTAGAGTATTGGGAATAATGGAGTCTGATAAACATGTGATCAAGTGGAAATAAAGTAGTTAAAGAAAGTGTAGTGGGTGACTTGGAAAACAATCGAATTTGTTTAGTATATTGTTCTCTTTTGGGCCAGCAAATGTGGAAAAAAGATAACATTGTTTAGTTATGTCTGTACTACTTACTTTATTTTTAGGTAGCATGTGTACTATAGATCATCGATATGTGTGTTTGTGTATTTAGAGAATCATCTTTTCTTCAGGCAGATTCCGTTTTTTCTTTCTTCCATGATCCAATCTGGTTATACTTATACAGATAAATGGCAGTTTACGTAGAGATCCTGGAGATCAATTCCAAACAAGAATATCATCTCTTGTGAACCGGATTCATTAGTATATCTTTTTTTCAATCCAAAATTGATCGTTATTGATTTTGTCGTTGTTAAATAGTTCAGTCATCGAATTTTTTAAAAAATTCTGATAGTTTCGCGTTTAAAGGAAATGTATCACAAGACCATCATCTTCGCTATTACGTTAGATTCAATTTTTTGTTTTTGTTTTACTGTTAGGTATCTTTCATTTTCTCGACTGAATTTTCAAAAATCAAGTTTTATGTGGTGCGAAATCTAATGCAAAAATATTTTTTATTTGTTCATAATCATACGTTGACCAGTGACCACGCCATTTAGGACGCCATTAATGCCAAATAAGATTTTTTCGTCCATGTTAACGTGTCTCTAAGTTAGCCTTACCTACCAAACGAGAGTTGTGTGACTAAAAAGAGAGTTGTGTTGATATATACTTCGTCAAAAATATTTGCTAACTCTCAACTTGCAACAAAATGTATATTAACAAAATACATAAATATAAAGATGGCAACCAGAGTCGCTGTTTGATAATTTCTCTAAAAGACTATTCAAAGATAGTTACTTAGTATTTGTTTAACTCCTTAAATCTAGCATTATTTCAACTTTTAAAAACCATATCATCTATGGAAATTTAGCTAAACTCTACATAATTACATATCACAAGGCTCTGAAAAAACTGATTAACAACAAGATCTCTGATTGGCTAATCACTTTGACTTTTCATATTTGTTTTGGGTTTACTTGACTTAAAAGTCAAAACGTAATTTATGATAATTTTTTTATTTAACCTAAGAAAAATCTCTCTCTGCTTCATTTCATTAGCTCTCTCAAAATCCTTAATGGTATCACCATTGTTATTCTTCAAAGTATATACTTTCATCTCCTCAATCAACACTTGTTTCCTAATAAACCCTTTATTCCCTCTCCTCCCTTAAAAAAAAAATCTATCCCCTTCACCGGAAAAAATGACTCTCCGGCGAGTCTCCACCACCGTCGTTGTCCTCTTCCTCCACTTACTAATCTCATCATCTCACTCACTCAAATTCCACAAAANTTGATGTGGTGGGAAATCTAATGCAAAAATATTTTATGTGGTGGGAAATCTATTGCAAAAATATTTCAAAAATATTTCAAAAATATTGCAAAAATATTTCAAAAATATTTCAAAAATATATTAACAAAATACATTGATATAAAGATGGCAACCAGAGTCGCTGTTTGATAATTTCTCTAAAAGACTATTCAAAGATAGTTAATTAGTATTTGTATCACTCCTAAAATCTAGCATCATTTCAACTTTATTCCCTCTCCTCCCTTAAAACAAATCTCTCCCCTTCACCGGAAAAATGACTCTCCGGCGAGTCTCCACCACCGCCGTTATTCTCTTCCTCCACTTACTAATCTCATCATCTCACTCACTCAAATTCCACAAAAAAGAACATAAAATCGAAGGACCAATCAAAACCATAGTCGTTGTAGTGATGGAGAATTGATCCTTCGATCACATCCTCGGTTGGCTCAAAAAAACCCGACCCGAAGTCGACGGGTTAACGGGTCAAGAATCGAACCCGTTAAACGTCTCCGATCCGAACTCCGAGAAGATCTTCGTCACGGACGATGCAGTCTTCGTCGATATGGATCCGGGTCATTCATTTCAAGCGATCCGAGAGCAGATCTTCGGGTCGAATGATACTTCGGGTGACCCGAAAATGAACGGGTTCGNCGTTCCTTCGATCACATCCTCGGTTGGCTCAAAAAAACCCGACCCGAAATCGACGGGTTAACGGGTCAAGAATCGAACCCGTTAAACGTCTCCGATCCGAACTCCGAGAAGATCTTTGTCTCCGACGATGCAGTCTTCGTCGATATGGATCCGGGTCATTCATTTCAAGCGATCCGAGAACAGATCTTCGGGTCGAATGATACTTCGGGTGACCCGAAAATGAACGGGTTC
>OVAP01000432.1:0-36673 GCA_900406295.1 Aurinia saxatilis
TTAAGATATCATTTAAATTAAATCTATGTGTAAAGCAATAATTTATTGCAATCACTCTTTTTTTTTGGGGGGGGGGGTTAAAGTCTTTTAAGATATTATTTAAATTAAATCTATGTGTAAAGCAATAATTTATTGCAATCACATGGAGATTTTATATTTGCAATTTTTCTTTTGTTCTTTTTATTTTTTTGTAGATTGATGCTTTTCTTTGTAATGGATATTGTACTAAATCATTTATTTAAAAATTTATATTATTAATATTCTTTTTAAAAATCTTTTTAATATAGAGTTATAGTCAATTAATATAGTATAATCACACCCATTGTTTCTTGATTTGTGGTTCCTTGCTTAAATTATGTTTAAAATGTGACATTAAGCATTACATTACAACATATAAAACTAAATTAAAGTGGTAATTAATTGGTAAAGCGACTTATATGAGGAGATTTAACACAAACATTACTATCAGTTAGGTGAGATGCAGATCATCTTTTGATTTTTTTGTTTTTTTTACAGATTTAAAGTCTTAAGCCATTCAAAGTTTAGATGGGTAAACCTAAACCTTTTGTTTGTTTTAGCAGAAATTAGGCAATATATGTACACAACCACATTATTACCACCGAACATAAAGATATATTATTATAGTTCAAAATGTATGTTAGATTTTAATATAATATGGAAAGGAAAAGAATTGTACTAGTCGGGTTATCGAATAGGGTCGCATGCTATTTTAATGCTAATTATTGAACCGATTTGAAGTTAGTTCAACAACTTTCCATTTGTTAAATTTTCCATTCACACAAAACTATTGTGATTTGAGTTTGTTTTCTATACAAAGTCAAGTCAAAGGTCTAAAATATATTACACACACAAACAAACAAAAAATGTTATTGTTCACAGAAAATCCTTAACCTTTTTTTTTTACAGAAAAAGAAACGAATAATAACATAATTTATTCAAACTTAGATTCTTTACTTTAACTAGAAATTATACAAAAAAGTAAAAGAATAATAACATAATTTATTCAAACTTATATTTTTTACTTTAACTAGAAATTAATCATACAAAAAAGGAAAAAATCTTTAACCACTTTTTATTTTATTTTTAAAGATCTTTAAATTCAGTGATTACAAAAATGGGTAATTCTGACCCAACAAGAAATTGGGAATCATAAGAATGCTAGAAACAGTACCTTAACTATCTCAAATCCAATCACATTATTTTTAATGTTATTCTGTTGCATCTTCGACTAAGTATATAGGCTATATCTACAAACTTCTCAACACATGAGCTTAAACAATTTATGTTTTCTGCTATGAAAAAAAAAAAAAAAACAATTTATGTTTTCATTCCGTTTATTTTTTCTTGTTATTTTTTAAATGGAACTTCTGAACTCCATCTCCAATAAATGAAATTTTTTGTATGGATACTACATGAAATTTAAAAGATTATATTTACTTTATTTTGTTCTATCCCATTTAAATTTAATTCGAGATCCCCCAACCACTTAGCCTATTCTACTCTTTGCTAAGAGTCTAAGACAAACCTTGTGCAACTTTGTTTCTAGAGAGCTAGTAGTCTTTTTGCTTTATTACAGAGTCAGAGATTCCTAACATCTTGGAGCAGTGTAGACGATCCTACAAGTGGAGAATATAATTTCAGACTAGATACTCAAAGTATCCCTAGGCTCTCGACCATGACGAATCAAGGCGGACGAAGATTCTGGAGTGGACCGTGGAACGGAGACTGCTTGTATGTTTATACCAACGAGCAACATTTCTTCATACTCAAGACTACTGATGGCAAACTCCGGGATGGTTATACTCTTCAGGTGGAACCATACGACAACTGAGTGGGATTGGATATGGAACTCAGAGATGCACCCATGCGATATCTACAATCACTGCGGTGATAATGCTTACTGTAACATGAACTTGCAATCAAAGTGTGCGTGTATCGAAGGTTTTGAGCGGCCCGATGGCAACATGACAAACGGTTGTGTGAGGAAAGCACCACTCGTCTGTGGCGGCATTAGGTTTTCTAAATTATCGAGCATGAGCTTCACAAACACGTTAGCACTAAGGGACTATGATTTGATCAAGGAAGAAGGGGAATGTCGCGAGAAATGTATCATTGATTGCACATGTACAGCCTACTCCCTCACTGATAGCCTTCAATTTTCCCGTTCAAGTTGTATCATTTTCAGAGAACACCTCGTTCGTTTATCTGCTCATGGTATAGATCTTAATGTAAAAATCGACGATATGTTCTGTCTCTTCTTAAGCATTTCCATTTTCGGTCAAGATAGATACTTACACTGAAGCGACACTCTTCCTTATTTGTCCCAGGGAAGGATTTTATCATAGGAGGATCCATCTTCGGAGTGATTGCATTACCATTATTTAGCTTTTGGCTATGGATAAAGATAACAGCTGGGGCTACTCATACAAACCTTGGTAAGTCAAAAAAATTTACGTTTTCATTCAACTATGTTTGATAAAAGATTTTAACTATATCTTTCTCTAATTAAATTCAAGAAATGGGGGAGGTAAGAGGAGGAATTCTGGAACCAGGCACAATTGATGATCCACGTATTCCGCAAATTGAATACAGTTTCATAGTAGACGCCACTAAAAATTTCTCCCAAGAGATTGGAGAATAGCACTACTTGATTTTTTTTTTTCTCCATTTCAAACTTGATCACTAAGATCTTCTTTCTCTGCAACATGTATAGGTCTTCTTTTTCTTGTGGTTCTTTCTAAACTTAGGTCTCAATTTAGGCCAAGAGCCGCTTCGTAACTGAAATCTTTGGACTAACCACATTTAGTGTCATGCCTCAACATTGTTCTCTTCTTCTTTTTCTTTGCAAACTTGTTCTTCTTCTGGATTTGTCATGGCATAGGGTTCATTTTTCAACATCTGCATTTAGATATCTTAGCTTATATGAACTTTTTTTTTTCTCACTCACAAACATCTTTCTGAACAACTGATCAGGGACGGTTTGCAAACGGGCTAGAAATCGCTGTGAACAAGCTGTCAGAGATCTCACGCCAAGGTGCTCATGAGTTTGATAATGAGGTGATGTCGATTGCAAGGCTTCAGCATGTTAATATAGTCCGACTGCATGGCTGGTGTGATCAGAACCACGAGAAGCTACTTGTTTACGAGTACTTGGCCAACGGAAGCCTCGAAAGACATTTATCCGGTTAGTGATATTTTTTTTCTTTTCTTTTTTATTAAAAATTTGTTAAAATATATTAAAAAAGCGATTTTACATCACAAAGTGACTCTAGGGGACAAAAGATAAAACTAAATTTGCATATGATATAAAAAAAGCCACATGTTATTATTTTGGTCGATAAAAAGCACCACAACAAGGGGTTTTGGATATGGCGTAAGCTGCTTAAAGCTCGTGCAATAGCCAAACCCTTTGTGAAGATGGAGGTATATAGTGGCTCTACTATCTCTTTTTGGTTCGATAATTGGTCCACACTAGGCTGTTTAATTTATTCGAGCTAATTGGCTCCAGACGGTCCATTAACTTGGGCATACCAATTCATGCGACTATGAGTCACGTCTATAATATGGCGTGACGTCGACAACAAAGAACACCACTGCTCCAACAGATTGACAACGAAATAACACGAGTCAGAGCTACGCGGAACAATGCTCCTGATCGCTGTCTATGGCGGATGAAAGATTTGGATTTCAAGCCCGCCTTCAACACAACACAAACACTGGCTCAAGTACGATCAACACATCCGCAAATCACTTGGCATAAAGGAGTGTGGTTCACTTACCATACTCCCAAGTTCTCTTTCCTCACTTGGCTTGGTATCAAAGATCGCCTAGCTATTTGCGATAGAATGGTTCGATGGTCACCCTCCATTGACACAACGTGTGTTTTTTGTCAACATCCAATGGAATCTCGAAATCACTTCTTCTTCCAGTGCTCTTTCTCTAGAACAGTGTGGACAAACCTTGCTGCTGGCGTGTTCCATAATCAGTTCACATGTGATTGGGATGCTATCATAACGATCATCTCGGCTTCTTCGGGAGGCAGAATCCCCACCTACCTCAGACGGTATGTCTTTCAGGCAACCATATACAGTTTCTGGAGGGGAAAAAATGGCCGTCGTCATGGCGAAGCACCGACCACAACCAATCAGCTAATCCGCCTTGTTGACAATTCACTTCGCACTATCGGAGATCATCAGTGTGCAGAGGGACTTGGCCTATGGTTCGAGTCACGACCACCTTAGTTTAAATTTTTTTTAAAATGTATTCATACTTTTTTCGTTTAATTAAATGCTAAAACTCATGTAAAACCCTTTTTTAAAAAATATATATATTTTAACATTTTTCACACAAAAACAAAAAAGGATCAAATCAAACGAAGCATTGAAAAGGGCACTTGTCTCTTTAGACACTAGTTGGTGTCATTTTGGTTAAGGTCGTTGCCACAACACCTAAATCTAGTGACGGAACAATTTAAAAGAATTCAAGAGTAACTTTGAAGCTAACATTATTAAACAATCATACGAATATATATCAATGTCACTTTCTCTATATATAAGACTATATAAGCTTGATATTTAGGCAGAATTTTTAAATTACCGTTTTTAGTGCACCATTTTTCAAAAATATCATGGGAACGAATAAATTTTCAAAAATACCACTATTTAATTATTAACTATTTATAAGGTTTTAGGGTTTATGATCTAGGATTTAGGGTTTAAAAACGCAAAACCCTAAAATCATAAACCCAAAAAGTCTTCTCACCCTTAATAAATCCTAACCCCCTAAAATATAAACCCTAAATCCCAAAAAAAAAAAACCTACTAGTAATTAAACATTAAACATTAATTTTATAAGAATTTAACCTTAAATCTTAAACTCTAGAAACCATAAGTCAATCATAAACTCTATAATTTTACTAAATTTTAAATCCTAAAACCTTAAATCCTAGCAAATTTGTAATTTGTAATGAAAATATTTTTAATATATGATGGTAGTTTTACAGATATGCCAAAAGTAGTAGTTTTGAAAAAGAATATTTCAAAAGTGGTATTTCTTAAAATTTTCCTGATATTTATGACAACCCCTTTTCTATACATACATGCGTGTATATTGTATTCTTGTTTATAAAAACAAGCTACTTAAAATAATTATATTAATTATATATTTTTGCTTCTGCAAGAAGCATGCATTCGAACATTTTTTTTTTTTTTTTTTGAGTTGTTAATGTCAGCAGCTGCATATACATTATAATTTCATTATTAAATTCAAGTATTTCTAACATATGGACATATGGTTTATAAAGTTTTTATGTCAGCTACAAAAAGTGATTTCCACAATAAAACAAGCAATTTGCAACAAATTTTTGCTGTTTAAGTTTTTTTTGTTTTTCTATTAAATTATACAGATGCATTATTTGTTTGTACTGATTTGCATAAATAAAAAATGAAGTCTATTTACTTGAAATGTACTCTTCAATGTGTGAATTCAGCCAAATTCGACCTTAATTATACAGTTTTTTTTATTGCATGGTGTCACCTTGTAGCTTGTTTACTATCAAAAGCTTTTTGTTTCTATTTGCATCCTAACTAAAAACGATCATTAAACATTTGCAACAGACAAAATAAAAAAGAATATTTTATTAGTTACGTTATGGCCTTCTTTTATTTATTATTTATTAAAATGCGTAAACCCATTTGCATTGCATCACCATACTTGGTAAGTTGGTATTTTGATCTTTATTACAAAAAAATTTGTTATATATACATAACTTTACCCCTACCCATATCATAACATATCTTAACCATTAGTTTATTTTTCTATAATTAAACCTAAACGAATCATTAGAAAAACACTATATATTACGATTTTCAGAGTTTTTTTGTTTATGTAATTTGACGTGTTAAACGAATGCCGACGAACCAATGCACATGTAACCATGTGATAACGTATCCACACACACACAAAAAAAAAAAAAGGCAAAGACAATACACGGAAGTCGTCTTTTGTGATGTTGGGTTACATATCGTTGCCCCCACTTAACAACGACCTCATATACATATTGGTTAATCATTTATGATGTTCAGGTAAATAATTTGTAAGAATTGTATCGGTTTTATTAATTTAATTTTGAAAAAGCGTATTTGAAAGAAAACTTTACAAATTCAAAAAAAAAAAAAAGAGAAGTATTCTGATGAAGCTTTAGCTTTCTCCTTCAAAACCTTGTGAAGTAGTCAAAATTAACTATGTGAAGTAGTCCGAAACCTTGTGATCAAGTGGTTAAGAAAACAAATTTGAAATGCAAGCACATTTCAAATTCAATTTAATTGTCATGTGAAACCAAAATACACATTAATTGTCTTGATATCCATAGGGATATGTGTTTATGTTTTAGGTTCATTAGTATATTTGGAGAGATGGTCTAGTCCTTAATAGAAAAACGAAAACTTATGTAAATTAGTGTAAAAGAAAGATCCAAATGTAAGACTGACTTGAATGTCCCCCATTCTTACTTGTCACCCATCGCATCTAATCATCTCCTAGGCAACAAGTGTCACGAGCCATCAAACTATTTTATTATTAAACCTTATCATCAGACAATAACATTAAATTTATTTTGTTCTTTTTCACCACTACAAAACCATTTACATTTCACTTTATATAGGCAAAAAAAAAAAAAAAACAGACTAATTGATTACTAAACTCGCCCCATTTTATTTTCCATATTATACTGTTTTGGATATATTTTTTGTTCTGAATAAATGCCAAATTGTATTCAAATGTTTTTAGCTAGCAAATCCACTAAATAATTTTAAAAACAAATACGCTTTTGAATTTAAACCGCAAGAAAAAGAAAAAAAACCATGAATAAATATTTGTGATCCTTTGAAATTCAACCAAGAAATTTTCAGTTAGAATAGTGGAATATAAATTTTTCATTTTACGTCTTCATCACTCTTTTCTACCTATCCACTAAAACACAGATCCCAAAAACAAACAAAGGCACACATTAGGTTACATATAAAAATGTGTCCCTTGGTTTATACGCGATGATAATCTGTAATATTTCTTTCTCACCAAACATTCTCTTAAAACCTCTCTTTCTCTAAAACATTCATCATAGCTTTCTCCTTCAACTTCAAAAACATAACATTTCTTTCAATTCTCTCTAATGACTAGCTTCTCTCGGTCCAAATCCACCGGGTTCTCGGAGTTTAGACCCACCCGACCCGGTCAAGATCAAACATACCAAAACATTCATCATGAAGACGATGACTTTGAAGAAGAAGAAGAAGAAGAGCGTAGCACAACGAGCACGGACTACTACGATGTCTCTACACCCTTGAGCTCACACGGGTCAAGATCCGGGTCCGGTACTGGATCCGGGTCGGGTCAGATAACCATTCTTGATCTTCTTGCGGCGGTTTTGAGGAAGTCTTTGGTCATGTCGTGTGCCATGGAGAGGGATGACGTGGCGGCTGCGGCGGCGGCTTCTTCGATGGATATCGGTTGGCCGACGGAGGTTAAGCACGTGAGTCACGTGACTTTCGACCGGTTTAATGGTTTTCTTGGTCTTCCTTCTGAGCTTGAACCGGAGGTTCCTCCTCGAGCTCCTAGTGCAAGGTTCGTTAAATTATTCTTGTTATTATTACTATAGTTTAATTTCAATTATGAGGTATCATTTCATTGCATATCTTTTATGAGGAATTTAATAAATATATTCGTAGCTGGAAATATATGTATATATATGGGCATGTTACTGTGTTGGATAGAATCATTAACATGGTTGTTGTTTAGATTAAATGCATGATTATGACACTCGTTTGTGGCGCAAAAAAGAAGTTTCTCTTGTTTTTTCTTTTAATATTCAAGAATCAAGGATGTTATAAAACAATTAAAGAATTAGCTATTATTCTAGTCCTGAACAATAATATGTAACAATATAGTGAGAAAGCTATGTATTGTGTGTGTGTGTGTATCAATGAGATTTCATTAGTTGGGGATTTATATATACATTTGATATTTTAAAAATCACTCATATATATAAGAAAATTCCGATTGTATAGAAAATTATTCGTACATCGATTTTTTAATGCATACAACTAATGAAAATTATGAAAACAAGAAATATATTGTAGAGAAATTAGTATATAAGAAATATTTTAAAAAAGAAAAATCGTTATATAAGTACATTATTGAAAATTAGGGACCACGGACAAATGTTTGTTATGTATGTGTTTGAGGACCATATTCGGTTATTTATAGCAGTATAGGATGTAGATTGATATGTATGATTGAAAGGTATGGATTTTTCAAACTACATTGATTTGTATATATATATGTGTAAAAAATTTGGTTCATTTTCTTTTCAGTGTAAGTGTATTTGGAGTATCGGCTAAGTCGATGCAATGCTCATATGACAATAGAGGAAACAGCGTCCCAACGATCCTTCTTAGGATGCAGAAGCGTCTTTACGCTGAAGGAGGTCTTAAAGTACGTCTTTACTCTCTTCTTATTCATACCAATTTCGCGACATCAAAGGAGAGTTTTGATACTAAGTATATATGATTGTTTTGTTACCATAAGGCAGAAGGTATATTCCGAATCAATCCGGATAATGGCAAAGAAGAGCATGTCCGAAGACAGCTAAATCGCGGTATAGTACCTCGTGGAATCGATGTTCATTGCTTGGCGGGTTTGATAAAGGTTTAAATAAGAACAGAAAACTTTAAATGTCTATAATTAACATTTTTGAAGTTTGAAAAAACTTAATTTGATTTTTGGGATTGAGTTAGGCATGGTTTAGGGAGCTACCTACAGGAGTGCTTGATGTGTTGACACCAGAGCAAGTGATGAAGTGTAACACAGAGGAAGATTGTAGCCGGCTAGTGACTCTTCTTCCTCCTGTTGAATCCGCGCTTCTCGATTGGGCCATCGGTCTAATGGCTGATGTTGTGGAGCATGAACAGTTCAACAAAATGAATGCTCGCAATGTAGCTATGGTTTTTGCTCCAAACATGACTCAAGTCAGTAAAAAACATATACTCCCTCTGTTTCATATTAATAGATTTTTTGCATGTATCGTATATACTATAAAAAAATATTAATATTTTTTATAATATATACATTATTATTGCATACAAAAAAAATCCAATAAATTTAAACTAAATATCTCATGAATTGTGTGTACTTTAGATGGCAGATCCTCTAACTGCATTGATCCACGCGGTACAAGTGATGAACTTTCTCAAGACTTTGATCTTAATGAACCTTAAGGAGAGGGAAAACGCAGACGCGAAAGCAAGATGGATCGAGAAACAAACATCTGATCAATCAGAAGAATGGGAATCACAACACTCGGAGTTAATAGTTCCTGAAAGACTCAGCAATAATAACCCTAAGTTCTTGAGAGTATCTACTCTATGTAGACTAGAAGCTGACAATGAAGAAGAGTTTTGGAACAAAGAGAAGAGAAACGAAGTTACAACGAAGAAAGCTCTTGTAAGTAAACATCCATTGTTTCAGATAAGTAAATCTATGAAGAAAGGTCTTGTAAGTAATAATCAAGATGAAGGAAGAAGAGGACGAGATGCTTGGGGTTCACGTCTCTCTTCTTTACCTTGGTAATTTTATTTTATTTTACCTTTTTCTCTTGTTCTTTCCTTTGTTTTTGTTGTTGAGAGTGTAAAAAAAATATTATTGTGATATATGATTATAGGTGCTTAGTTGTTTGAAATAGGTATCAATTCAGAAAACAAAGTCATTTCTCTGTTCCGGAAACAGAGTTATCTCTAAAAACATTCCAAGTAATTAAGTTTCAATCATTAGATTGAGCATAAAAATATATACACAATCCCATACGATTGATTCTAGATACACAATCAGAAGATTATGAACCACTACTTATCAAAAAAGAAAAGAAAATTGCATGTTCCATACGATAAGTACTTATTAGTAAAAACAAAAATTTCGGTGATTTAACAATTTAGAGTAGTATAAAAAAAAAAAAAAGAAAAAAAAAAAAAGTAGTTATTGTCGGTCAGATCTCTATTATTTTACGTCATAGTCATATTACGACTTCAAGCACCAAGAGTATCAACTATCAAGCTACGTGAGCTACAACAGTAAAAAACCACTTTTAGTTTTCTTTCTTAAAAATAGAAAGATAATTTTCCCTTTTTCTGGTAAAAAACAAAAATTAGAAAGATATATATCTATTAAAAGAGATAATTCGAAAATTGAAATAGTGAGTTCAATAAATACAAGGGAGATATCAGACTTATCAGTCGTTGTTCTTCCTACAGTCCATGTGAAATAATTTATTATGGTTACCACTTACTGTAGCGATCAATGAATACAAGAGAAAAACATGTACCCGTAGGTCCCTAGTGTTTGAGAAGATCAGAAAGTGCTTTACATAGGATCTTCATGTCTCAGCATTATATATATTCTTATCTTTTAACCATAATTTTCATGTTTACCAAAAAAATCAAACCTATTTTTCATTTGCATTATTTTTGTTAATCCGTGAAATCCAATCTGGTTCTCATATTGTAACTATATTATTATAGTATCTAACCTGAAATAAATGATGCTTAATATAAAGAATATAAATGAGTTTCAATTTTGCTTTCTTTGGTAAAAAACTGCAAGTCTTTTTTATTTTGCTGCATAATAATATTAATTAAAAGATAAAGGTACAAACAATCAGATGCAGTAGAAACAACACTGGAGACAAAACTCTTTAAACCACCATTCCAGTGCAAGTGGTTAGACCAAACCAAATTAAAAAGCTAGGAAATTGTGGAACTGGGAGAATCTTTAAACCCACTTTCAAGTTTTCTTATTAATTGTTTTAAAAGTATATATTAAAAAAAATCAGTAATGTAAAGTATATGAGTTCCCAAGTACAACAATACAATCAATGCATAATAAAATCGATGAAACATACGAAACAAATGTAGCATCACAAATATTCAATGCTAACTTCTAAAAGTTACAATAGCTATCTATATTTGTCAGCAACATAATATCTAATTAAAATCCAATTTTTGTCCGAACTTTTTATTTCTTCCACATATCACATATGTGTGCTTTGACTGATGAACTAAATCTTTACATTTCCTAAAACAAATTGGAATATCTTATGAACAAAAAAACATTTTAAACACTCACCAAGATTGCATGGCATTTGTTACATATATCTAAGTTTATATGTAAATAAGACTTTATACGCTTTTTTTCGTTTTTGATAAATTAAATGACTCAACTAACACACCGAAAAGATACAAATACATTGTCTCAGTTTTTGTTTCTGAATGGTCCACACTTCCAACTTGGCCAGCCACTGACCACTGCAACTACAATTTTTATAAATAGACTGACATATCTTCAACTACAAACTGATCCGTAATAAAGTCTATCTCTCTTTATATCCCCTTTCCTTTTTTGGATTCATTAATCAACTACTGTAATCAGTTTGAGTAATAGCACATGATTCTTTCACATAAAGTGTAAAAGTTTCCAAGTCTCTATAATTCAAATATGTGACAATTAATTAATGTGTGTGAAAATGTGTGTAACCGGTCCATGCAAACACTTTTTTTTTGGGGGGGGGGGAATGCACCGAAGTGTTACAGCTACGTCTTCTTAAAATGCTTAAACACATAACATCTTTAAGTAATTGTTATGATCAAATTTGAAGTAGTTTGAATCGGTCGTATTTTATGTGTTCTTGTACCACAATAACATTTATGCAACACACTGCACAAAAAAAACGATTCTTGAAACGTACGTACCGCGTTTTCAGCGGTACAAAACGCACTCAAACGCTATAATAACTATTCATACATCCCAAACGAGGTTGCGATATAAATTGAAACCTACCCTGTGACCATTCTTTTTCACATAAGTTTTCATTTTCAAATGGCAAATCTCAAGCTTCCTTTGCTTATAATCCTCGTTCTTTCTCTTTCTGAACTTGATCTAATACATCTTCACTACGTCTCCTTCTCTTCTTTCCCGGTAAAGATCGGTTTACTCATCATATCCATCTTCTTCTATGCTTACTCAACAACCCGGTCCAAACCGGTTTACCTTGTGGACTTCTCATGTCACCAACCTACAGATTCTTGCAAGATCTCATCCGAAACCTTCTTCAACATGGCTAAAGGTGCTCAACTCTATACCGAAGAAACAATCCAATTCATGACGAGGATACTAAATCGATCCGGTTTAGGAGATGATACGTACGCACCACGTTGTATGTTAACCTCTCCACCTACTCCATCGATGTACGAGGCGAGACACGAAGCTGAATTAGTAATCTTTGGAGCTCTTAATTCACTGTTCAAGAAAACTGGAGTCGAACCAAGAGAAGTCGGAATCTTCATTGTAAACTGTAGCTTGTTTAACCCTAACCCTTCTCTCTCGTCCATGATAGTAAACCGGTACAAGCTCAAAACCGACGTCAAAACATACAATCTCTCCGGTATGGGATGCAGCGCGGGGGCAATCTCCATCGATCTCGCCACACATCTACTTAAAGCAAACCCTAATACATATGCTGTCGTGGTGAGCACGGAGAACATGACTCTAAGCATGTATCGAGGCAACGACCGGTCCATGTTAGTCCCAAACTGTCTATTTCGAGTAGGCGGTGCAGCGGTTCTCCTCTCAAACCGAAACCAAGACCGAGTCCGGTCTAAATACGAGTTAACACACCTCGTGAGGACTCACAAAGGTGCTAGCGACAAGCATTACACATGTGCTGACCAAAAGGAAGATGATAAAGGTATAGTTGGAGTCTCTTTATCTAAAGAACTAACCATTGTCGCCGGAGACACGTTAAAGTCGAACCTAACCGCACTTGGTCCGCTTGTTCTGCCTTTATCCGAAAAGCTTAGGTTTATACTCTTTATATTAAAAACTAAGCTTTTTCGATTAAAGGTTAGTCCATATGTTCCTGATTTTAAACTATGCTTTGAGCATTTTTGTATTCATGCTGGTGGTAGAGCGTTACTTGACGCGGTTGAAAAAGGTCTAGGACTTGGTGAGTTTGATCTCGAACCATCTCGAATGACATTGCACCGGTTTGGTAACACTTCGAGCTCGTCTCTGTGGTACGAACTGGCTTACGTGGAGGCTAAATGTCGGGTCAAGAAAGGAGATCGGGTTTGGCAATTGGCTTTCGGGTCGGGTTTTAAATGTAATAGTATTGTTTGGAGAGCGTTGAGAACTATTCCGGTTAATGACTCATTGGTGGGTAACCCGTGGGGTGATTCGGTTCATAAGTATCCGGTTCACGTGACTTGACTTTTAGTTATTGTTACTACGTGACAAGTTCTCAATGCTCTGCTCATATATATATCTAATATCTAGATAAACTTCTGACAAAAGTGTACCTTTTGTCTTATATATGTTACCCATAACATATGTATTAGTCTAAAAGTCGTCAATAATTTGCTGAATGTTATATTCTATCTATGCTTTCCTACAAATATCAATATGAAAAGGAGGATTTTATAACTTCAATGAAAAGTAGTTAAATATATATATTTTTTTATGCTATAGTAATTTTAATTCACCCACATTTTTTTTTTCTTTTTTGGTCAACATGCAGCTACATTTTAATCCATGGCCTTAAATTATGAGTTTTAAGGTCAAAACATAGGGCACATATGTAGTAGTCTACATTTTATGAGTTTGCCAATTAAAAATATTCACTGTAGATGTTCAGAAAACTATTTTGTGGATTGATTTCATTATGTTAGCCAAAAATAACGGACCTACCTAACATAAAAGCTCAGTAAGTTATTAAGGCCCAACATAAAGGCCCAATAAGCACCAACGTAGTATAAATACGGACTAGCTTTTAATTCTCCACGACCACCGCAAAAAACAGAGAGACCACCACACCACACGATGTGGAGTATTAAACCGGCGCTGATTCCGGTTCAATTTCTCAGCTATTCACAACCACCGCCACCGCCGCCGCCGCGTAATCACGACCGTCGATTCCACAATATCCCGACGAAATCGCAATCTCCAGATTCCGAATCCGTCGGAGTACTAGGCAAACAAATCTTTATCCGGTCAAGTGAATCAAACCGGAATAAACCGGTTGAGAAGGAGAAGGAGATTAGTGGTTCAGATGTGCTTTGGGCGATTCAGAGAGCGACGGCTCAGAAGAAGAATAAGAAGAAGAAGATGAAGAAGATGGTGGTATCATCCTCTACGGTGGAGTCTACGGTGGAAGATAACGGCGTTGTTGATTACAGTAACGTGAAGCCGTTAAGGATTAAGAGTGATTGGGGAGAGAGATTAGAGAAACTCCACAAGGTTTTTCAAGAGATTCAAGACACGGAAGTTTGACTTTGACCTTTTAATTTTACAAACACCACATATTTCTTCACCCAAATGTATTATTTTATTTTATACAAAATATATATTTTAATATTCTAGGTATATAATTATATTTTTAATATATAAATTGTATATAATTATATTTTTAATATGTTAGGTATTATCCAAGCACCACAAGATTGGTCAGTTTTTTATATAGGATTTTATATATAAAAATCAATTAGATGTTGTGTGTATATTTCTCAAGATTGGTTCGTTTAGTGAGTTTAAATGGCGGTTTCCTTCATTCTCTTTGATCTATATTCCACGGACGATAAACACAAAGGTGGACTGTCTGGTTTGATCGGCACACATAAAATCTTTTGAATGTGATTATGTAAACAATTATCCACCTAGGTAGACTCCCAATATCCTTGGGTTTTAATCTATTAATGTACGGTTGTTAATTTTTTTTTTTGTATTTTGAAGTATTCGTTCGGTTTTCAGTTTGGTTCAAATTTGATTATTCAAATATAGAAATTTAGGATACATTCAAGTATTTTCGCTGATCGGATTTTGTTTTATTTTTTTTGGTCGGGTTTGGTTCGGTTTTTTTTGTCCGGATATTATATGCCTATGTTGTATTTTGGATAGTTTAGTTTTGTATAAGGCTTTATATTTAAAAATCAATTAGATGTTGTGTGGTGTGTATATTTCTCATATAAAAATCAATTATATATTTCTCATATTTATAAATGAAATAATGTGGTGTGTAGCAATTAACACAAAGAAATCAGGATTAATCAAGTTGGTGTGGATCTTAATAAATTTTGAAAATATTCAAAATCATTAGTTCAACTCAATTTGAAAGTAACGAAATGTTTATAGACAAATTAACTTCAAATTAATGATGACGAGATTTTGGACCAGTGAAGATTAATAACATAGTGATTAAATCTCACATATGCCACTAATAAGTGTACAAACTCTAGCTTCTTTGTAAACTTTACCCGGTCGACATAAATATCCTTTGGTTGGAGCACAATGAGCATCCTCCGAACATATACACAAACCTTCCAATGCACATCCATCTTTTACTATTGTCGCGTTTCCTTTGATTCCTAGGATTTGATCGGTCCATTCGCTCGAGAATAATCCCATCGGATCATAACTTTCCTTTACTTTCAAGAACTCGGGTGCGTTCTTGTAATTTTTAATTACTCCTTCAAACGCTATGTTTCTGTTCTTACCCCAATGTGGCAATGCATTATACTTGAGCAATCCCATTTGCTCGATTTCTTCGATGAAATCTTCGTAAAGTCGTGGTGTTAACGGGTCTTTAGCTCGATAATAAGTTATGTCGAATTCTAATGATTCTGTCTCTTTACCTAGATAAGCCGAAGAGGATGTTAGATAACGCATTAGAATACCGCCGTGGAGCTCAAGTCCGCATAGAGATTTTGGTTCGATCTTGACAAGAGATTTGATGTCGTTGATGAAACTTTTGACATGTGTGAGTGGAATACTAAAAGCTGTTTGGTGAAAGAATCTGCCTTTTATACGTGCATCCCACACACACGCTGTGATCAATCCATCTTGAGGACTGTCTAAGCAAGTACCTGACGACATTATACGGTCTTGGCTTCCAATAACCGGATAACCGGTAAATGTAGTGCCTAAAGCAGTTGGATATATGAAGCATAAACATAAGACTGAGTTAATATATTCTATGTAAATTCAATGAAAATGTACGAGGTAAAATTGATTTAAAAAGAAAAAAATCAATAGCTTACCATCGTTGGTTAAACCGGCTGAGGTAGCAGATGAAACTAGTGTGGCTCCTATACACTTCCCATTGGCATCTGCAGAGGCCTCTTGCTCCTCATCTTAATTAAACGATAAATTACAAACATGTTTAGTAAATATTTTTTTTTTTTTGGAATGAGACCATGTAACATTGCTCCAGAAATGATTAAGGATGTATAGCTAGGAACCTGTGGATCTTCTGTTGGCTACTTCCACAGAGAGTTGTGAACGTAATATTGGTAACTCCAACAAACCATTGCCCGATGTGTTGACCGATACTCGATCATCCCTACGATACACCACTTTGCCTTGGCTCGGTAACCATGCTAAATTCGCAAACTCATGTTTCTTCCCAAAACTCACAGCTTGATCTTCAAAATCAGAATCATTGCTTATAAAAAATGTCAACGACCTTTTGAACATCGGTTGCAATTGAAATGTCACCTTTATTAATAACATTACAATAAAAGTGTATTAGGATTATACTCTCTTTTTCTAAGTAGTAAATACAAAATGAATTTTTATTTTGTTTATTCATCTAACCTGAGAGATAACGCCAAGAACACCAAGTGAGACCTTGGCTGCTTTAAACTCATTAGGAGTCGTAGTCTCGGTCAAGACCCTAACCTTTGCAAACCCGTCGTTGACCGAGCCAGGACTAACCATCCTGATCTCGGTCACATAGTCATGAACCGTACTTCCTTTACCCCATAATGTGCTCCCGTGAGCACCGGTCCCCATCATACCACCCACGGTTAGTCCCCACCAATACGGTCCATTAGGCAAAGCCAATCCAATTTTAGCCGCTTCAGCGATTAAGTCCCTAAACAACATCCCACTCTCAACCGTCAAGGTCATGGTCTTTTCATCTGCTCGCACCGTGTGGTTAAGAAGCTTCGTGCTTATTAACAATCCATCGGTTCCATCGGTGCAAGCGAGCTTAGGGATGCTATGGGAATATCGAGTGGTTACACGCATTTTTCGCCCGGATTTAGTGGCTGCAGCCACTATGGAGACTAGCTCAGCTTCGGTTGTTGGGTAGGCCACCTCGGCGGCTCGACATGTGGACCGGTCAGGGAAGGCTCCGTACGAGTTTGTGACGGTACAATCTTTGTTACCCGACACACACTTGACGGGATCATCAGGTGGTGATGAGACCACCGTATACACAAGTGTAGATAATAAACAATGTAACCCGAGAACGGTACGCCAAAACAGAGCGTTTTGGAAACCATAGGATGGAGAAAATGCCATAGGAATTACAATTGAGTTTTGTTGAACTTGAACAAATGCACTGTGAATCGTATCTTTGGTATAAGATAGGAAGTCCCAATCACTTGGTCCCCTGATCACGTCGTACTTTTTGTTTTTTGATCATCTTCTTCAATCAGGGATCCATTATTGTTGAACTGTCTTTGTCACTTACATTTTAATTAAAGACTTAAATAATATAATCATTGTGATAGCACCATTTTGTGCGCTGGCCTCGTTTATTGTTCTTTGTTGTTAAAAGCATATATATTTTTTATTTATATATAATCAGTGTTTCGGAACAAAAATATGTTTAGAAAAACTGAAACCAAAAACTAGCTGAAAACAATCGAAGCCATAGTAAAGGGTGTTTTAATGAAATTCTCTTTTAAAATGTTTTTAGTCAAGCATCGCTGCCTCGTTTTAGATGATTAATATTGTTTAAGAAAAGATAAATAATAACAAATTGCATTTTAGGCATATTTTAATGGGTGAATATTTAGTCAAACTATACACGACAAGTTTGGTAAAATTACTAGTACAATATTTAGTAATTAATGATCATTCCATATAGACACAGCAAAATTATTAGGTTGTTCCATCTTGATCCGGTATGATATTTATGTACTATTGTCTTCATTTCCAAAAAAAAAAGAAATCGTTTTCACACATTTCATATACATAATAATTGAAAAGATTGTGATTATACAAATATGTCTATATATAATATGTCACTATATGAATGATAATAGTGTAATTTTAAATAAAAAGTAAGTTAAAATTGAAATTTGAAAATTATATTGAAAATGTAAAATGATATTTTTCGTAAAAAACAAAATAAAATCAAAACAACAATTTTTATTAAACGGAGAGGGTACAACACACTAGTTTGTCATAAATAAATATAATCGACCCACACATAAAGATAGATCATCGGGCTTTGTGATATACTAGATAAGGAAAGCAGAGACCGATTAAATGGCACTTACTCCATTGACAAATGTACAAACTCTAGCTTCTTTGTAGACTTTTCCTGATCGACACAAATATCCTTTGGTGGGAGCACAATGAGCATCCTCCGAACATATACACAAACCGTCCAATGCGCACCCATCTTTTATTATTGATGCACTTCCTTTGATCCCTAGGATCTGATCGGTCCTTTCGCTCGAGAATAATCCCGTCGGGTCATAACTTTCTAAACATGATCCCACAGACACGCCGTGGTGAATCCATCTTCAGGACTGTCTAAACATGATCCTGATGACGTGATACGGTCTTGCCTTCCAATAACCGGATAACCAGTAAATTTAATGCCTAAAACAAGTGAATATTTGGAACATAAAAGTTATGAGTAGGTTAATAATTAATGACAATGCTCAAGTATAATTTACCATCGTTGGTCAAACCGAATGAAGTAGCAAGCAGTGTAGATAAGCTTAGTCTGGCATCCACGCACTTCCCATTCGCATCTTTCAACGCCTCTTTTGTCTCCTCTTAATTAGTAAGATAAAAACAACAGTAAAACTGTATCAATGTATAATATTCAATAAATATATTGATATATATTTTATTAAATGCATATACTTATAAAGAAGTTTAGGAATAAAAGAGCGTTAGGAACCTTTGGATTTTCTTATGGCGACCTCTGTAGAGAGTTGCGAACGTAATGCGAATCTTTCTAACAAACCATTGCCTGATGTGTTCACCGCTACGCGATCGTCCATGAGATACACAACTTTGCCTTGGCTCGGAAACCATAATAAATCGGCAAACTCATGTTTCTTCCCAAAAGTCACTGCTTGATCTCCCAAATCGGAATCATTTCTCATCACATAAGTCAACGATCGTTTAAACATCGGTTGTAATTTAAAAGTGACCTTTATATAAATAAAAATAAACATTGTGACAAAACAGAAAAGTGTCCTTGTTTTGTTATCTGATCGATCTCACTAATCTAACCTGAGAGATAACGCCAAGAACACCAAGCTCGCACCGTGTGGTTAAGGAGCTTCGTGCTTATTAACAATCCATCGTTCCCATCCGTGCAGGCGAGCTTAGGCATGCTATGGGAATACCGAGTGGTTACACGCATTTTTCACCCCGCTTTAGTGGCTGCAGCCACGATATAGATGAGCTCGGTTTCGGTTGTTGGGTACTCCACGTTGGCCGCTCGACAGATGGACCGGTCTGCAAAGAGTCCATATGAGTTTGTAACCGTACAATCCGTGTTTCCCGACACACACTTGACGGGATCTTCAGGTGGTGTTGAGACCGTCGGAAACACAAGTGTAAGTATAAAAATACAATGCAACACGAGAAGGATAGGCCAAAACGCAGATGCCATGGTATTTTTATTGAGTGTTGTTGAATTTGATCAAGTGCGTTGCAAATGTTGTCTTTGGTATATATTTAGGAACTAGGAAGTGAAAGGGCTAATATTTTAAATTGGAAAAAGATTAGCTCGTAAATCAATCACGTTCGGTCCATTATTGATTCTTGCCTCGTATTAGGCGATTAACCTTTAAAAAAAGAGATAAACGACGACTCAATTAGTAATTATTTATCATGCGAATTTTTATTTCGTATAATAGCTGTAAAGACTCAACTGTGGCATGTCTTCGAGTCTTGACAATATCAAACTCTATATTAGTTGGAATTTGTCGTAAAATAAGCATTAGTTGGGGTATTTATATTGGCATATATGATATATATGTGGATAAGTGATAATTCCAATATTTTTCAAGTATAATACGTTATACATTTTTTTTTTTTTTGGAAACATTTTTGGGTACAAGGATATGGGTAAGCTATATAATTTTTTTTAGAGAGTTTGCATAAGTGGTTGCGAGAGATAAAAGATAAGAAAGTGAGTACAATCCTTATGAAAGACCATAAAACAAAAGAAATAGCTACCTATGAACCACGGCCTCGACGCAGTGTTTTGGGAACCATACATTGAAGAATAACACAAGGCCATATGCAATGCGAATGACGCCTGCTTCGTATATTGTTTCGTTTACACCAATTCAAACTTATATAATACACACGTTTGCTTAGTTGGGTTTTGCATAAATTAATTCTATACTATGAAAGATAGATCGAATAATAAGGTCATGGTACACACATCTTTCACATATCCCACTGTAATTAGTTGTAGTCAAAGTGGAATTAAACTATTTTCAAAATGATTGTTCAAATATTCTTAATTACCCACATCATTATTTTTACAAGGTGTAATTAGTGATCCACATTTCTCTGATTATAGGATGCGGGATTAGAAGTGACTACGGTCTAATAAACCATTACAAAATTATCATTAATTCATTGGGATTGAGTTTTGTTAATGGAAACAGAATACTTTTTCCATTACAAAATTAATAAATTAATTCCAATCTTATCATTACATCATTAATTGTTTCAAAATCAAGTTATAATAACGAAAAATAATAGCACTCATAAATCAAATATTTTTTTATTCCAATCTTTTTATTGCTCCCCAACATTATTATTGTTACAACATCATAATCACGCAATAAACTCGGGAAAACAAATATCAACCCCACACATAATGACGATGGTTTTCTGATATAAAAAGCAGTGAAGTTTAATAACTTACTGATCGAATGACATCACATCGGTGTTCCTGACTCGTGTACACACCCTAGCCTCTTTGTAAACTTTACCCGGTCTACATAAATATCCTTTGGTTGGAGCACAATGAGCATCCACCGAACATATACACAAACCTTCCAAGGCACATCCATCTTTTACTATTGTCGCGCTTCCTTTGATCCCTAGGATTTGATCAGTCCATTCGCTCGAGAATAAACCGGTCGGGTCATAAGTCTCCTTTATTTTCAAGAACGCGGGTGCGTTCTTGTACTTTTTAATCACCCCATCAAAAGCTAAGTTTCGGTTCTTACCCCAATGTGGCAATGCATTATACTTGAACAACGCGATTTGCTCGATTTCTTCGATGAAATCTTGGTATAGTCGCGGTTTTAATGGGTCTTTGGCTCGGTAATATGTTATGTCAAAGTCTAGAGCTTCTGTTTCTTTTCCAAGATAAGCAGGAGAGGATGTGACATAACGCATTAAAATACCATAATAGAGCTCAATGCCACATAGAGATTTCGGTTCGATTTTGACAAGAGATTTAATGTCGCTGATGAAATTTTTGACTTGCGTGAGAGGAATACTGAAAGTTGTTTGATAGTAAAATTCGCCATTTATACGTGAGTCCCATGCACACGCTGTGATCAACCCATCTTGACGGCTATCTAGACATGTCCCGGACGACATCATACGGCTTTGGTTTCCAATGACCGGATAGCCAGTGAATTCATTACCTAAAGCCAGTAAAATATTTGAAAAAGAGGTAAAAATGATTAAATTGTAGATGTGAAATCAATGAAAATGTATAAGTAAAAGTTGAAAAGAAAACAAAATTAACATACCGTTGTTGGTCAGACCGTATGACGTAGCAAAAAGTGTAGATGAAATTAGTGTGGCTCCTATACATTTCCCATTCCCATCTCTTAAAGTCTCTTGAGTCTCCTCTTGAATATGCAAGAAAACAAATTGAAGTTACGTGTAGAATTTGATATCTATAGAGAAAATTAATTAATAATGTTTTTTAATAGAAAATAATTGGAATCGTCATTTGATAATCTCTTGGCAACCATATATACAAATGTATTTATGAGTTTTGGATCCGAAGGATATTTTTTAGTTTATACAACACTAATTCAAAAAATGACCTCTGTCTCTAATAGGCCATTAATGCAAAAGTTTGGTTTACATGATGTTTGTTTTTTAATGGTTCAAAATGCGAACAAAATAGAGTTTAGAGTTTTGAGCAGATCATGTTTTCTTGATATGTACAAGATTGTACTTTATTTTACTTGTTATTATTATATGCACACTTAAAAAAAAAAAATTAAAAGAAGAATAGTTGGTATGTACCTAATGATCGTATGATGGCTATTCCCACAGAAAGTTGTGAACGGAAGGGCAAGAAATCGAACAAACCATTGCCCGTTGTGTTGATCGCTACTCGGTCATCCCTTCGATACACCACTTTGCCTTGGCTCGGTAACCATATGAAATCCGCAAACTCATGTTTCTTTCCAAAAGTCAAGGCTTGATCCCCGAAATCCGAATCATTTGTCATAGTATACGTTATCGATCTCTTGAACATCGGTTCCAATTTAAATGTCACCTAATATATATACAACCAAAACATTGTAAGTATTAAACTGGCTTAGAACTGCAACCAATATGTTGTACTAGATGATTTATATTTATGCAAATAAATTTTTTGAAATGACTTTAAATTATGACGAGAACAAATGTAAAAAATGAACCAACCTGAGAGATAACACCAAGAACACCAAGAGAAACCTTGGCTGCGTTAAACTCGTTAGGAGTCGTAGTTTCGCTTAATACTCTAACCTTTGCAAAACCATCGTTAACCGAGCCAGGACTAACCATCCTGATCTCGGTCACGTAGTCATGGACCGCACTTCCTTTACCCCATAACGAGCTACCGTGGGCACTGGTCCCCATCAGACCACCCACGGTAAGCCCCCACCAATACGGTGCATAAGGCAAAGCCAAACCAACTTTAGCCGCTTCAGCGATTAGCTGCCTAAGCGTCACGCCGCTCTCAACCGTCAAGGTCATGGCCTTTACATCCGACCGCACCGTGTGGTTTAAAAGCTTTGTGCTTATGAACAAACCATCGGTTCCATCGGTACACACAAGCTTAGGGATACTATGGGAATATCTAGTGGTTACACGCATTTTCCGCCCCGCTTTAGTGGCTGCAGCCACGATAGAGACGAGTTCGGCTTCACTTGTTGGGTACGCCACGTTGGCGGCTCGACAAGTGGAACGGTCAGGGAAGGATCCATAGGAGTTTGTGACCGTACAATTTGTATTTCTCGAGACACACTTGACAGGATCTTCAGGTGGTGTTGAGGCCACCATAAGCATAAGCGTAAATATACAATATAACCCGATAAGGTTTCGGGAACCATACAAATTAGGAGGATAACCAAATGTCATAGCTTTTGAAGAAGTTGAATTTTTTTTGTTTTAAATGTATAGTGAAATGCGTCTTAAGTTGTTTGGTATTTATAAAGGTTGTGTGGTGTAAAGATTGATAATACTAATTAAACACTAATTAATTTAATCACATTCGGTCCATCATCTTCTTACAGTCAAGGTAATTTCATTTGTATCTTATGGTTTTAAAGACTTTATAATCTTTGTTCTTATCATCATAGTCGTTATCTCATTGCCGTTGGCATATTTTGTTGTTTCTCTTAATCTTTAATATATCTTTAGTCAATAATATTGTCCTCGTCGACTTATGCAATATTTCTAATAACCTCATTGAGCTAGTATTTAACCAACCACAATCTATTTTATATACAGCAATAATCCAAGTAGTATTTATCATACATATTTCGTAGCTTTAAAAAAACACAACTGTGAAAGAGAATACCTTAAAAAATAGCCTATTGTAAAATGCTTTGACAAAATCAAATTAGCTGGGCTTTAGACTTTTGATGTATTAAAATTGAATTAGCGTTCTGTTTCATTATATTTTTTTTTAAAAAGATTATCTCGTACTGTTTCATTATATTAAAGGAAACATTAATTAGCGTACAAGTCTCTTAGTATTCAAGCAATCAACTATGGAGATATATATATATATATATATATATATATAGAGGTAGAATATAACATAAAAAGGAAACTTTATGGAAATTGTCTTTGTACAGTTACTTTGTGCACAAATCCCATTTATAAATACAACATTGATCTATGAATTCGAAATTCTAAATCCCATCTATAATATCAATGCATTTATTTTACTTTTTGTGTTATAGAGAGCCAAAAAATCTACAGCAAGAAAAAAAAAATGTACAACCTGATTTGTACATAAAAAATTCAGAGATACAGCTATCTCCAAACCTTTTAATAATGCAATAGGCTTATAAATTTATAGACAACAGAAACAATATACAAACCATTAGACGTTGGGATTTAAAAAATGGAATTTCAGTCAATTTTTATTTTTTATTTTCTAGAGTAAGGCATTGATCTTATTTGGTAATTTTGAAAACATATTTTTCGTGTGCATAAACACACCGACTTTAGAAAATTTTTAACATTTTTTGTATGATCTCTAACAATATCCAAAATACTAAAGAATTTATATTTTTATAATTTTGGTGGGTTAATACATATGAAATTAGTATTTTTTCAAAATTTTCAAATGATATAAATGCATTAACATTTTGGAATATCATTTTTTTTAAATCCTTCAATTTGGTGGGTTAATAGTAATACACATAAAAACTGAATATTTTTTTCCAAATTTTCTAAAATAATATAAATGCATTAATACTTTGGAAGCTTTTAGATACCATTACAAAAAATTCTAAATAAATGCATTGATATTTTGTAAACAATTACCCCACCGAGTTGAAGGATATATAACAAACCCACACGTTTCTATTGGTTACCTACATACTTTGCCGTCATTGGATTTTATCTAAATTTCGTGAAAGACGTGCGTACCTTAATATCTTTTTTGTATAACAGGTATAGATGTGTATAATTACATATATAAATCACTATATAAGTTCATGTACTCTTCAATTAGTTTAGTAGCAAGGTTCACCCGTGAGTCCAATACTCCAATCGTATACGTACAGTAATTAATCATACAATATTGTGAAGTAACTACTAAACTTACTCTTATGATATGTATACTTCGTCCTTTTTAGTTATTTATAAATGATTATCTAGCTACCTTGACGGTGCTGGTCGGGCAATATTTCAAGGTCAATATGTTGACGTTTCTATATAAATCAAACGGACGTTAATACATTGTCAATATGTGTGTGTCACAGTTATTTCATTATTTCCTTTTTGGCTCCACTTATTTGATTGATACGTACCATCTAAAATAAGTCACATTGAGTTGATTGGAAAATCAACTGATAATATCCAATTTAGGATATGATAGCAAGGTATATTCCGATGGAATTTTTTTTTATTATCATTTATACAATCATTGAATTTCACGTAAATAAATAAATAATATAGAGCTTGTAAACCGATATACATAAATGTTACAGTGTCCGGTATAGAAAAAAAAACTTGTTAAGGGAAATGTATTTTTTTTTTACATAATGAAAATGTCATTTTGTTTACTCTCCATATTAATGAAAATGACATTTTATATATTCTCCACACCATCACGTACCACGCCATTATGTCATTAGCTCGCTCTTCTCTATGTTCCCTTCTCCATGCTCGGGAGTTCAGCAATATAATTAGTTGAAACATGTGATATTACAATTGGATGAGTGAACAAGATTGGTTGTCAAAAACGGCACTAACATGAAGTGGATCAAAATAATAATGAGAGAAGATTATCATCGAAACACAATCATTAATCTTATCTTACAAGCATCTCATATTTATTTTTCTTATCAACCGTATATCATAAATTAAATTACACTAAAACTGGCCTTTTACGCCACACAACCTCTATATATACCAAACTTATATATCCATCTACCAAAAACACTAAATCCGCAATACATTTGTGAATGACCCATTAATGGCATTTTTTTCTTCTTTTACGTATGGTTCCCAAAATGCATTTTGGCGAACCTTACTTATATTACACTGTATGTCTACACTAGTCTTACCTACAATCTCAACACCACCCGAAGATCCAGTCAAGTGTGTCTCGGGAAATACAGATTGCACGGTTACAAACTCCTATGGAGCCTTCCCTGACCGGTCCACATGCCGAGCCGCCAACGTGGAGTATCCAACAAGTGAAGCCGAGCTCGTGTCTATCGTGGCTGCAGCCACAAAAGCCGGACGTAAAATGCGTGTGACCACTAGATATTCACATAGCATTACGAAGCTTGTGTGTACTGATGGAACCGATGGTTTGTTCATAAGCACAAAGCTTTTAAACCACACGGTGCGGTCGGATGTAAAGGCCATGACCTTGACGGTTGAGAGTGGTGTGACGCTTAGGCAGCTAATAGCCGAAGCGGCTAAAGTTGGATTGGCTTTGCCTTATGCACCCTATTGGTGGGGGCTTACCGTGGGTGGTCTGATGGGGACTGGTGCCCACGGTAGCTCATTGTGGGGTAAAGGAAGTGCGGTTCATGATTATGTGACCGAGATCAGGATTGTTAGTCCTGGCTCGGTCAATGATGGTTTTGCAAATGTTAGAGTGTTAACCGAGACTAAAACTCCTAATGAGTTTAACGCGGCCAAGGTTTCTCTAGGCGTTCTTGGTGTTATCTCTCAGGTTCAATCAATTAAAATTTTCGATTTTTGTTACTATACAACAAAATATCATAGCTCTAACAAATTTTTCCTGTTTTAAAAAGGTGACTTTTAAATTACAACCGATGTTCAAGAGATCGCTAAGGTATGTTATGAGAAATGATTCCGACTTTGGAGATCAAGCTGTAACATTTGGGAAGCAACATGAGTTTGCAGATTTTATATGGTTACCAAGCCAAGGCAAAGTAGTGTATCGAATGGATGACCGAGTACCGGTTAACACGACGGGCAATGGTTTATTTGATTTTTTGCCGTTCCGGTCCCAACTCTCTGCGGCATTAGCCATCATAAGATCCTCAGGTTCATCCTTATCTCTATAGATTTTTATTAGTATTTTCATATGATAAAAATCTCACTCAATAATTCTCTCTATTAAATGTTATACATGACTTTTTCTTGTTGTTGTTGTATTGTATTAATTCAGAGGAGACACAAGAGACGTTCAGAGACGCGAATGGTAAATGTGCGGGAGCCACACTTATTTCTTCGACACTGTTTGCTACTTCATACGGTTTGACCAACAATGGTATATACTGTATATTTTATTATTTATTTTGCTTATACATTTTTATAGATTTCACAAATATTATATAATATATCACTCACTCCCACCCTTTATATTTATGTTTCAAATGTTCATCTGAATTAGGAGTTTTGTTTACCGGTTATCCGGTTATTGGAAGCCAAGACCGCATGATGTCGTCTGGTTCCTGTCTAGACAGCCGTCAAGATGGATTAATCACTGCATGTCCATGGGATTCACGTATAAAAGGCGAATTCTTTCACCAAACAACCTTTAGTGTTCCTCTCACGCAAGTCAAAAATTTCATCAACGACATCAAATCTCTTGACAAAATCGAGTCAAAAGCTCTATGTGGACTTGAGCTCTACTACGGTATTCTGATGCGTTATGTTACATCTTCTCCTGCTTATCTTGGAAAAGAAACGGAAGCACTAGACTTTGACTTAACATATTACCGAGCCAAAAACCCGTTAACACCGCGACTTTACGAGGATTTCATCGAAGAAATCGAGCAAATCGCGTTGTTCAAGTATAATGCATTGCCTCATTGGGGTAAGAACAGAAACTTAGCGTTTGATGGAGTGATTAAAAAGTACAAGAATGCACCTGCGTTCTTGAAAGTAAAAGAAACTTATGACCCGACCGGTTTATTCTCGAGCGAATGGACCGATCAGATCCTAGGGATCAAAGGAAACGCAACGATAGTAAAAGATGGATGTGCATTGGAAGGTTTGTGTATATGTTCGGAGGATGCTCATTGTGCTCCAACCAAAGGATATTTCTGTAGACCGGGAAAAATCTACAAAGAAGCCAGAGTTTGTACTCGTGTCAGTGGTATAAGCGTAATTCAGTCAGAGTAAGTTGTCAAATTATATCCTAATGCTATATCGTAATTTATGTGCTGGTCGATATTTATTATGGCGAGTTATTGCTCTAGTGTTGTTGTGACAATAACCATGCCATGGAAATAAATTTTTTAAAAGTTTCTTAGTACATGATGCCTAATAGTTTTGCTTTGTTGGTTTTTACTTTCCATTCTATTCGATTAGAAAATTACATTAAAAAAGTTGAAAATATACAGCTCAATTAGAAAGGGAAAAAAGAGTTAAATCTTGATCAAATATCCTAGGAAGGAAATAAGAACCGATTTTTTGTGACAACGATCAGACTGAAATCTGATTCCTAAAAGCAAAAAAATTAACTGATTCCTAAGTAAACGTTACGTTGCGCACGTTCTCAAATTATCAAGATAATTTCTCTTTTGTTTTTTTAGCTAGTTCATTTTCTTTCTTCCATAGTTAAAGTAAACAAACTTTTGAAGAAAAGTCTGAACTTTGATTATGAAGACAATTAACTTGTGAAAAGTCACATTCACATATTTATGTTCATTTTCCCTTGTAAGAAAAGTATATCTCCTGATATTAATTTATTTGTGTTTATTGCTTGCACGAGGGGGAGGTGTTAGTAACTACGCGTGAGCTTTGATTTCATTAAAAGTTCTTAAGGACAAGAAAATGGGACGATGTGTTTTGTTTTAGAAGAGCTACTGATTAAGTAGTGGCTTTAAATCATGATTTGCGACTAATTTGTCGCCACTAATTAAATTCTTAAAATTGCCCATAAAAATTGAAAAAAAAAAATCAGCCGGAGTCGTTGAAAGATTGCCTTTGGCATACTACTCTAGATGGATCCGTTCAGTTAACCAATCTATGCATATATGTGTATCTTTCAAAAATCTTTCTACAACATAATTGAAATTTTTTTAATACTCTAGAAACAAATATAACCGTAGAAAGAATCTACAATTCTTGCCAATCACTTCCCAAATACAACATCTCTTTATACTTGGTCTAAATTTGTGATTACGTAACAATATATGCCATGGACAAATTTAGAAACCACTATATCATCCTACCATTTATATATTAAGGGAATTTATTAACTTACTAACTAATTATTTTTTCCTCAAATGAAAATATAATTAAAGACGTGTTTGTGCTTACTTCCTAGTTCAAAATAGAAGTTACTGATTCAGTGGCCTCACACCTGTTTTACAAATTTAGGTGTAAACGTATATCTATATTCATGTGACATTATAGGGTGTAATGAAAACTTAAAACACTAAACCAACACTGATAACAACAAAATAAAAACACTTCTTCATTTTGGTTCTTGCAATGGATCTCCTAATCTCCACTAATCAGACCTTAACACTTCTATTCTTGCTCCTAATCCCCACTCTTCTGTATAAAGCTTTTGTGATTCTTGTTTGGAACCCATTGATGTTAACTAAAATATTCAAGAAACAAGGAATCTCAGGACCAAAATACAGAATCTTGTATGGAAACCTCAACGAGATTAACAAAATGAAAAGAGAATCTCATCTTTCGATTCTTGATCCAAGCTCCAATGATCTTTTTCCTTGGATCTTTCCTCATTACCAAAAATGGATGTCTTTATACGGTGTGGTTTTCTTCATCTCCTTTCTTTTATCTAGTTTTCCTATACAAAATGAGAGGATACGTAACAAACAAGTAACCTATTGTACAATTTGTAGGAGAAACGTTTCTTTACTGGAAGGGAACAGAGCCGAGAGTATGCATCTCAGATCCTGAACTTGCGAAAGAGGTCTTGTCGAGCAAGTCCGGTTTCTTTCTCAAACCAAAGATGAGACCCGAGTTCCTTAAACTTGTTGGCGTTAAAGGGCTTATCTTTGTCCAAGGTGCTGATTGGGTTCGCCATAGAAAAATCTTGAATCCTGCTTTCTCTATCGACAGGATCAAGGTCTTTTTATCATACTTTCCCGATTCAACTTGGTAAACTAATGTAACCTAATGTTATGTTTCTTCATATTATTGAGTAGATCATGACTAAAGTGATGGTGGATTGCACATTGAAGATGTTAGATGAGTGGAGAAAAGAGAGGAACGACGAAGAAGAAACAGAGAAAGTGGTAATGAAAAAGGAAATGAACAGAGAGTTTCGGAGATTAACAGCTGATATTATAGCAACTGCTGCGTTTGGAAGCAGTTACGTGGAAGGAATCGAGTTTTTTAGATCACAACAAGAGCTTAAGCAGTGTTGTACTCAATTTCTCTCTAACATCTTCATCCCCGGAACTCAGTAAGTACTTGTTTTCGGTTCTTTGTTCAAACAAGACTCCTTAAGAAACATTTGGTCATGTTACTTGTATTTCAAGGTACCTTCCTACGCCTTTGAACTTACGGATATGGAAGTTAGATAGGGACATGAAGAACTCAGTCAAGAAAATCGTAGATTCGAGACTAGATTCAAAATCAGATTATGGAGATGATCTTCTTGGAATCATGTTGAAATCTTGTGAATCTGAAGAGAATGGAAGAAAGTTGAGCATTGAAGAGATCAAGGATGAATGCACGACTTTCTTCTTCGCGGGGCATGAAACCACTGCGAATCTATTGACATGGGCTACCATGTTGCTTACCTTGCACCAAGATTGGCAGGAGAAGCTTAGAGAAGAGATTTTCAAAGAATGTGGTAAAGACAAAGCCCCAAGTTCAGACACTTTCTCCAAACTCAAATTGGTAATCTAATGTTAACCCTTCTTCGAAAATGGTTTCTTGTGGTTGAAGAAAAGGGTTTTTAAACTCTTTTATGCCTTGTAGATGAACATGGTGATCTTGGAGTCGCTTCGCCTGTACGGTCCAGTAACATATTTGCCCCGAGTAGCGGCACAAGATATGAAGCTAGGTCACCTAGAGATTCCCAAGGGAACAACCTTAATGCTCCCGTTTCTAAAGATGCATACCGACAAGACCATTTGGGGATCCGACGCCAATAAATTCAACCCAATGCGATTCGAAAATGGCATTTCCCGAGCCGCCAATCACCCAAACCCTTTTCTCGCATTCTCGGTCGGACCAAGAGCTTGCATTGGACAAAACTTTACAATGATCGAAGCCAAGACCGTGCTCACCATGATCCTTCAACGGTTTAAGCTTAACCTATCCGATGAGTATAAGCACGCGCCGGTTGATCATATCACCTTAATGCCTCAGTACGGCTTACCAGTAATGCTCCAGCCTCTCGACATTTAAAGCAAACTGATCGGATCCCTACAAATACGTGCATGGGAAGTTTTAAAATGGGCCGGGTTACTTAACACATTAAGAAACGGCTTGGCCCTTAATTAATAATTGATCTCATAAAGGAGCAACAATGCTATTGATATTGCATATTTCATTGGAAAGTATGAATGTTATACCTTCATCTTATCATATGAATAAATAAAAGCTAAAGCAATTTGAAATCATGCGTTAGAAAAAAGACATAAGAGTATAACTATGATATATAACTAACTTTGTTCAATAACCAAGACACAACCAAAAACTTGTAAAGTTTAGAAACAACAAAATTTAGAGATATGGTTTTGTTTTCAGGCAAACAATTTTGTTTAGTCGTAGCTCTCTTTGCAATCTTATTGAAGCAATGTTCTTGTCATAAAAATGACACCAGATGGAACATGGCCGGAATCACATGGTATGGTGACCTAGACGGTCCAGGCAGTACAGGTAATGATTAACTGATTGTTACAATATACACAAAAAGAATTTTATCTCAAAATCACTAGTGATATCAATGCTTTAATAGTTTGGACACCGTTAGAGATAAAAAAAATCGCCAAAAATCATCAATCTCGTGGGTTAATACACACGATAATGGACTATTTTTTCGACACAACCAAATGATATCAATGCTTTAATAATTTGGACACCGTTGGAGATAAAAAAAAATCATCAATCTCGTGGGTTAATACACTCGATAATTGAGTATTTTTCTAAAATTACCAAATGATACCAACAATTTAATAGTTTTGACTCCGTTCGATATAATGAAGTGTTTTCCAAAATCCTCAAATGATATCAACGTTTTAATATTTTGAACACCATTGAGAGAGAAAAAAAATCGTAAAAAAATCATCAATTTCGTTGGATCCACACGATAATAGAGTATTTTTCTAAAATCACCAAATGATACCAACGATTTAATAGTTGGACACTGTAGGAGATAAAAACGTCACAAAATCATCAACCTCGTGGATTAATACACACGATAATGAAGTATTTTTTCGAAATCACCAAATCATATCAATGATTTGAAAATTTGGACACCATTAGAGATAATAAAAAAAATCGTCAAAAATCATCAATTTGGTGGGTTAATACACACGATAATGGAGTGTTATTCCAGAATCACCAAATGATATCAATGCTTTAATAATTTGGACACCGTTAGAGATACAAAAACAATCGTAAAAAAATCATCAATCTCGTGGGTTAATACATTCGATAATAGAGTATTTTCCAAAATCACCTTATAATATCAACGACTTAATAGTTTGGACAACGTTAGAGATTAAAAAAAATCTTTGAAAAGTCATCAATCTCGTGGGTTAATACACACAATAATGCCCTATTTTTCCGAAATCACCAAATGATATGAACGATTTAATAACCTGGACACCATTAGAGATAAAAAAAATCGTCAAATATTCATCAATTTTGTGGGTTAATACACATGATAATAGAATATTTTTTCAAAATCACCAAATGATACCAACGATTTAATAATTTTGACACCGTTGGAGATAAAAAAAACTAAAATCGTCAAAAAATCATCACCTCGTGGGTTAATACACACGATAATGAAATATATTTCCGAAATCACCACATGATATCAATGATTTAATAGTTTGGACACCGTTGGAGATAAAATAAATCGTAAAAAAATCATCTATCTCGTGGGTTAATACACACGATAATAGAGTATGATTCTAAAATCACCAAATGATATCAACAGTTTAATAGTTTGGATACTGTTAGATATAAAAAAAGAGTAAAAATAATATCAATTTGGTGGGTTAATACACACGATAATGGAGGATTATTCCAAAAACAACAAATGATATCAACAATTTAATAGCCTGGACATCGTTAAAGATAAAAAAATCGTAAGAACATCATTAATCTCGTAGGTTAATACACACGATAATAGAGCAGTTATCCAAAATAGCCAAATGATACCAAAGATTTAATAGTTTGGACACCCATGGAGGTAAAAAATATAAGATCGTAAAAATTCATCAACCTTGTGGGTTAATACACACGATAATATAGTATTTTTCCAAAATCGTCAAATGATATCAACGATTTAATAACATGGGCACCGTTAGAGAAAATAAAATCGTCAAAAATCATCAATCTCGTGGGTTAATACACACGATAATAGAGTATTTTTCCAAACTCACCAAATAATACCAACGATTTAATAGTTTGGACACCGTTGAAGATAAAAAAAATCGTAAAAAATCATCAACCTCATGGGTTAATACACACGATAATGAAGTATTTTTCTGAAATCACCAAACGATATCAACACTTTAATAGTTTGGACACCATTAGGGATTAAAAAACATCTAAAAATATCAATTTGGTGGGTTAATACACACGATAATGGAGTATTATCTCAAAATCACCTAATGATATCAATGCTTTAATAGCTTGGATACCGTTAGAGATAAAAAAAATAGTAAAAAAAATCATCAATCTCGTGGGTTAATACAAACGTTAATAGAGTATTTTTCTAAAATCACCAAATGATACCAAAGATTTAATAGTTTGGACACCGTTGGAGATAAAATAAAATAAAAATTGTCAAAAAATCATCAACTTCGTGGGTTAATACACAAGATAATGGAGTATTTTTCCGAAATCACCAAATGACATCAACGATTTAATAATTTGGACACCATTAGAGATATAAAAAAAATCTTTAAAAAATCATGAATCTCGTGGGTTAATACACACAATAATAGAGTATTGTTCCAAAATCACCAAATGATACCAACAATTTAGTAGTTTGGACACCGTTAGAGATAAAAGAAAAAATCGTCAAAAAATCATCAACCTCGTGGGTTAATACACATGATAATGGAGTAATGTTCCAAAATCACGAAAGGATATTAACGATTTAATAATTTGGACACCATTCCAGATTAAAAAAAATTGTCAAAAAAATCATCAATATAATGGGTTAATACACACAGTAATGAAGTATTAATCCAAAATCACCAAATGATGTCAACACTTTAATTGTTTAGATACCGTTAGATATATAAAAAATTAATTTGGTGGGTTAATACACACGTTAATGGAGTATTATTCAAAAAAAAAACAAATGATATCAATGCTTTAATAGCTTGGACACCGTAAAAGATTAAAAGAAATCGTATAAAGTCATCAACTTAGTGGGTTAATACACAAGATAAAGGATTATTGTTCTAAAATCACTAAATGATATCAACGCCTTAATAGTTTGGACACCGTTAGAGAAAAGAAAATCGTCAAAAATCATCAATCTCGTTGGTTAATACACACAATAATATATTATTTTTCCAAAATCACCCAAATCGATGTTTTGACCGAAAACCATTTAAGTAAAAAGTCAAGGCGCGTGGGAGAGAGAATTTACTATATTTTAACTTTTGTCTTGTCCCTGAAATTATAAGCGTTACTAGTATTGTATTCCTCTTAATTTTATTTTTTTAATTAGGTAATAAACATTGTTTGGCGTGTAGATGTAAGGATTCAATGAAAAATATGTGTAATTTTAATAGATCAATCTCGTGGGTTAATACACACGATAATAGAGCATTTTTCCAAAATCAATCCCTTATAGATAAAAAAAAATATCGTAAAAAAATCATCAATATCTTGGGTTAATACACACGATAATAGAATATTTTTCCAAAATCACCATATGATACCAACGATTTAATAGTTTGGACACCGTTGGAGATAAAAAAAAAATCGTAAAAAAACATCATCAACCTCATGGATTAATACACACGATAATGGAGTATTTTTTCCGAAATCACAAAAGGAAATCAACGTTTTAATAGTTTGGACACCACTAGAGATAAAAAAACGTCTAAAACTCATCAATTTGGTGGGTTGATACACACGATAATGGAGTATTATCTCAAAATCACCTAATGATATCAATGCTTTAATAGTTTGGACACCGTTAGAGATTAAAAAAATCGTAAAAAAATCATCAATCTCGTGGGATAATACACACGATAATAGAGTATTTTTCCAAAATCACCAAATGATACCAACGATTTAATAATTTGGACACCGTTGGAGATAAAATAAAATCGTCAAAAAATCATCAACCTCGTGGGTTAATATCCAGTATTTTTCCAAAATCACCAAAGGATATCAATGATTTAATAGTTTGGACCCCGTTGGAAAAAAAAAAAAATCGAAAAAAATCATCTATCTCAAGTGTTAATACACACGATAATGAAGTATTATTCAAAAATCACGAAATGATATCAACACTTTAATAGTTTGGATACCGTTAGATATAAAAAAAGAGTAAAAAAATATCAATTTGATTAGTTAATACACATGATAATGGAGGATTATTCCAAAAACAACAAATCATATCAACGCTTTAATAGCTTGGACACCGTTAAAGATAAAAAATCATCTAAAAATCATCAATCTCGTTGGTTAATACACATGATAATAGAGTATTTTTCCAAAATCACCAAATGATACCAACGATTTAATAGTTTGGACACCGTTGGAGATAAAAAAAAAGGTATAAAATCATCAATTTTGTGGGTTTATACACACGATAATGGAGTATTATCTCAAAATCACTAAATGATATCAATGCTTTAATAGCTTGGACATCGTTAGGTATAAAAAAAAATCGTCAAAAAGATCAATCTAGTGGGTTAATACACACGATAATGGACTCTTTTTCCGACAGAACCAAATGATATCAACACTTTAATAATTTGGACACTGTTGGAGATAAAAAAAAATCGTAAAAAATCATCAATCTCATGGGTTAATACACGCGATAATTGAGTATTTTCTAAAATTACCACATGATACCAACAATTTAATAGTTTTGACACCGTTAGAGATAATAGAGTATTTTCCTAACTCCTAAAATAATATCAACGTTTTAATATTTTTAACACCACTAGAGAGAGAAAAAAATCGTCAAAAAATCATCAATCTCGTGGGTTAATACACATGATAATAGAGTATTTTTCTAAAAACACCAAATAATACCAATGATTTATAATAATTTGGACACCGTTGGAGATAAAACAAATCGTCAAAAAATCATCAACCTCGTGGGTTTATACACACGATAATGAAATATATTTCCGAAATCACCAAAGGATATCAATGATTTAATAGTTTGGACACCGTTGAAGATAAAAAAAATATCGTTAAAAAATCATTTATCTTGTGGGTTAATACACACGAT
>OVAP01000433.1:0-36669 GCA_900406295.1 Aurinia saxatilis
AAACCTCTTTCACAGTTTAGTTTATGTTTTGCTTGAGGGCAAGCAAAGGCTTAGCTGGGGGAGTTGATATATCTCATATTTTACCAGTTTTTATCATAATGAACTTATACTTATATTTATTTTAGAGTCTGTAATACTATTATTAGAGTCCAAAAGAGTCATTTTAGGTGCATGGACAAGTTTTGGAACTTTGGAAGGATCTAGAAGATTTATGGAGAAAAAAGCTTGGAGACGCGAAAAAGGAAAACTAACTTGGGTTAGTTCAAGCTTTGTTTTTGGGACTGGAAGAAACTACAATTGTGATTGTGTTGGTGTTGGCACAAGAAAGGGACATCTAAGAGGTGGCTTGTCAATTCACAAATGTAATGGAGTATCCTTAAGGTTTTGGGTGTTGCACTATATAAGGCTTTGTAAAGCTTGGAGAGAGGTAGCTGATTGATGAAGACTGCTCAGTGTAGTAACACAAAGGGAAAACACAAAAAACTGTAGAAGAAGGGTAGAGAAAACCATTGCAAAGTATAGGCTTTAAATGGGGTTTATCGGGTATGAAGTGATCCAGAGTGAGTTCTTGAGAGTGAATCACTTCTATCATTGTAAGTTTGTGTTCTTCTTCATAGTGTATGGCCGAGGGACCTCCTTTCCCTCCCCAAAGAGTAGCTTCTCCAGCATGGAGAGTGTGAACTACAGGTTAACAAAACTTGTGTGGGCTCCTCTCTTTCTCTGTTTTCCGTACTAGTCTCTGTAATACTTTGATCCGCTTTAGATCATGGTTAGTGACTAAGACCAAAATCTTTGAGCCTTTGAATCCTTCACTGTCTTAGTAATCGAGTGAGAGAGATTGAATGAAGAAGAAAAATTAAAAGCGTGAAAGGAGAATGGGGTTTGAACCCTCGAAGCGGAAGAGCCGCCTCCGGCCAAAACGAGGCCATCGATCTCCATGAGTGTGTGTGTTGTTTTTCTCTTGAAACAATAGATCTAGCCAGAGATACATATTCACATTTGAAGGTAAGCTAAGTTAAGCTAAGCTTTTGTAGTGTTTTTTCTATAAATGACTTTCCTTAATCTTTTTAAGGAACAAGGATATCCTCATGATTTTGATTTATGTTGCGATAGGAATTTTATGTATTGTAAAATATTTTGTTATTTATGGCACAAACCTCACGTCTGGGACTATCCTCTACGTTTTTATGCATCTGGTTGATGTTGCAGGAAGTAAAAAAGTGGATAACTCGGAGGTGACTGGAGCGAATCTTAAGGAGGCACATAACATCAAAAAGTTTATTTCCACTCTTGGAGATGTCACTTCACTCTCCCAGAAGATTTCTCATGTGCCTTACAAAAATAGTAAACTCACCCAACTGCTACTAGACTCTCTCGGTGAAACTCTCGAAAACAATCAAAACTCCTATATGTTTGCACACATATCTTATTCTTTCAACTTCTGTTGTACGTTATCAGGAGGGTCAGCGAATACGCTTATGTTTGTCCACATTAGTCCAGAAGCTAAAACTGTTGATACTATGATGAATTTCTGTTAACTATAGCTTAACTTATGTACCATTGATTTAACTCTTCTCTTAGATTGTTCTTAATGCTATGCTTTAGGTTGGCCATCTAGAGTTTAGACTATGGGGAATTTATTATGCATGAGAGTGCTAATAAATTGCTGGAATCAATCTTAAGAGAGCTGGCTATCTTTTCTCAAAGAGATTTGATTTAGAATAGTTAGTGAACAAATTGAATAGGTTTGATAATGCTAATTTGAATTCCATAGGATTTCTCAGCTAGAGTTGGTCTTTCTAGGGTTTAAATTAAGTTAGTAAGTCTCAACAAGAGTTGGATTTGCTAGATAGATTGTTCATGTTCAAGAGTTAAAGGTTACATAATTTCTGCACGTAGGGTGTCGATCGACACCACATCAGTGTCGATCGACACTGTCCGTAGTTCGGTTCAGATTTGAGTCTAGTTGAAGTTCCCAAGGCCTAGCATTTGTTTTAGTTGATTTAAAACCCTCATAAATTACATATTGTCTGCTTTAGTTAGTTAAAATCAAAACCATTATCCTAGCTTTAATTTAGAATTTAATTAAATTAATTTGTTTAGTTTTTTTTGTCTTCGTGGATTCAATCCTTAAGTACTATAACTCATATTTGTTGTGCACTTGCAGTTAGAAATATATAGGGTAAAACTTTGTGTATCATAGGGATCTCTGGCTAGATCTATGGTTTCAAGAGAAAACCGACAGAGATGGTCACGGAGATCGATGGCCTCATTTTGGCCTGAAGCGGCTCTTCCACTTGCAGGCTTCAAACCCCATTCTCTATACGCCAATCAGAAAATAGAGGTTTTATTTGTGAGTATTATGGGTCATTTAATTGATATGATTCCATATGAGAGTTAATCCCAATGGTTTAATCAGCTTGTGATGAGTTAGTTCATAGTTTAAATTGCTTTGAGTGTTTGACGAGTTGAAACAATGAGTTCAAACAATGAAACAAGTGGTGGAGTTAGTGTATGTCTAGGAAAGTATCTTATCAAATCATGTTGTTCAACCAAACCTTGGTTGAATATTCTTTTCAAATTTTGATTTGTTTTCTTTTATTAATTCCCCAAAACCAGTTTCATTAACCGAAAAAGAAACATATGCACTCAATGGTTTGATATGGAATGAAATGCAAATTTTCACACATAGTTGTGGAATGAGCATAGATATGAAAAGTTTGACATTGGTTTTGGTGATTGTGGTCCTTGATTTTGTCTGTCAATAAATAATATGATTTGATTGTAGTATATTTTTTTAATTTGAATTTGTTTTTGTTCGGTTTGATGAAAATCTGAATTCTTGGTGCTTTATTTGTAGGAACGGCTGATCCAATGGGAAAGGCAAGGCGTCGATATGATGTGAGTGATAGTGACGAGGAACCAGAAAATTCTACATCTAAGGTATGGGAATAAATCAACAAGTACTATACTGCCTAGGACAACTAGTACTACTAAGGATAACTAAAAAACGTTAGAACAACTAGTAGTAAAACTAAGAGTAAAACCATTAGTTCTTAGAACCACTAGTAATAAATTGAAACAACTAGTACTACTAAGTATAATTGTGTGTTGATTCGCACAACTGGTATTGCTCAGTATAACTATGTGTTAACTGCCTCTGTTTTTGTGTTTGCTTTGCAGAATCTGGAGGAACCAAATACCCTGATGCAGCCTACCGAGTTTTTCTTCAACCCTACCGGATATCAAGAGTATCTGAAGATACATACACGATGTTATTTGAGTAGATTCTTAGAGCATCTGCATTGGTGAGAGATTTACTGAGTGTCTCATCAATATGATATTATTATTTTTTTAGTGTAACTTAGTTTGAAAACCATGTATAAATTTTGTTGTCCATTGGTGACAGACTTACCAAGTCTCTCACTAAGTCTCTCATCAATATAATATTACAAATTTTGGGAAACTTTTTTGAGATATTAATTTTTATATATCACTAACTATAAATACTATTTTTATCTATTTTATAAATATACTATTTTTTATCTAAATGATCATTTTTAATATCTTAAGATGTTTTATATGATTTTAGGGTTTACATATTTTTTAGATATTTTATTTTGAATTTAAGAATTTTTAGTTAATATATTTTACAAATAACAACATATTAACTGTATTCAGTTTTATTAGTTATGATATGCATTTATATCATCCATAATTATAATAAAAACAATAACAGAAAATGCAATATGTTATAAATAATTTAAGAAGAGAGCTATATAATTTTAATATATAATTTTAATATGTAATTTAAACTCATACATAATGGAACTTGTTAGATAGGTAATTTTATTTAATAATATATACAAAAATATAAAAATAAAAATTAAAATATATAAATGATTTAGTTACTTTCTAAACTATAAAGAATTAAAGTTATTATTAAAAACTTTGAACCACTAATATAAAGACATGTGTCCATGAGAGAGAGATTTGAGGGGCTCTCATAGTCTTTCATTTGAAAATCGACTTTGCCATTTTCTTATTAAACAAATATTATTTTTTTCTTTTTATTTATTTAAATAGTGAGAGACTTGATGAGAGACCATCAACACAGATGGTATTAGATGTCATAGAGGGGATTAAACCGGAGGTGGATGGGTTCAAAGATCAGCCTCATTTTAAGCACTTCTTTCACTTGCCTAGGGAGCCAAAACCATATGCTTATGGGGTTATGGATGTTACTGCTTAGGACTACTAATGTTGAAAGGCATACAACTATTTGGTTTGTGGTGAATGGTGTGCCCATTCGGTATTCTTTAAGAGAGCATGGTCTGCTCTCTGGGTTGAATTGCTGTGAATAGCCAAACAAACATCGTCCTTCGCAGTGGTGGAATAATTATGTATGTAAGTTTAAGGAGAGGGTGTTCCCAAAGAAGGAGAACATAACAGTCAACGAGGTGGAAAAGAAGCTACAATTAATGAAGAAGAATCTGGATCGACTGAGGGTGACGATCCTCAATTTCTTGTGTACGGTTCTTAAAGGTAGGGCGAAGTATAATGGACTAGATGAAAACTATATGTGGAGATTGGCATAAGATCCTGATTTGTGTCGAACATATCCATGGGGCAGAGTGACATTTGATGATACAGTCAAGGATGTTTATAACATCATGGATAAGTTGAAGGGCGTGCCACTAAATCAGACGATTCCTGGATTTATAATTCCTTTGGAGGTAATCTGTTTTTTTCTGAATTTGAGTGTATATTCTGATTTTTCTTAACTTAGTATCTAAACTGATTTTTCTCATTATATTTTTATATGCATATTCTAGCTTTTGAGTGTGTTCCGAATTTGAGGAAAAAATATAGAAGGGATAACCATACTAATGAAGAAGAGTCTCCTCAGATGTGCAAGCGGAAGTTTGCCACGGGTGTTTAATTTCATCCTAGAGTGCTTTCTTAGTCATTGGGTTATAAATTTGTATTTATTTTGAGTTTTGTCGACAACGTTAGATTATGTTTTGCTTTCAATTTTAGGGATCCTTCTTGTTTGTATACTATGAACCCTTTTATGGGCACCGATCAAAGGCTGTGTATGGTGACTGATATGGATGATATGTTACCGGTTTTTTATATGAATTTTTGGTACTTTTATGAAGAAACTATTTGATTTCAAACATAAACCACTGGATTTCACTTTTTCTGTTTACAAAGTGTTTTTATGAAAATAATGAATTTTAGGTCATAAATGGGCGTTTTTAACCAAGTCCAAAAATCAACATCATAACTCCAGACCCATATGATGGAGATGTTTATTTTGGATTGAAATGAGGAGTTAGGACAATCAAGCCACGTGAGTTAGCTGTCACATGGGCTTGGAATCAAGTCATTAGCCCTCAATAAGAAGTTAAGCCCAAATCATTGAAGGTGTATCCAGAAGCCCGTATGAAATAAAGGCCCAATCGACCGGAGGAGAGGCCCACCAATCGATCAAGGCCCATTAATTCAAGGAATCTTCGAGAACAAATTCAAACAAGTACTGTTGCATTCGGGGATATATCAGGATATGTTGAAGATAATCACTGAAGATATTGAATCTTCAGAACACGCTTTTGGATATCAGTCGATCGATTATTATATTGACGACCGATCGATCAGAGCCGGATAGACACAAACATTTGGATCCCAATCCAAATCTCTTCCTGATTTATCTCGGCTAAAAGCTCGACTCTCTCCCCTATAAATACAGATGACTGGAGCCAGAGAGAAACATCACCACTCACAAAGCTTCCAGGTATCCAGACTAAATAGTTTTCAGTTTCTTTCATTGTTTCTTCATTTTTATGTTGCTTTGATCATTGCTTCAAGGACGAAGTTTGTAATCTCTGCACTCCAGAGAAGTTATTCTGAACCTTTTTTCATAAGAAGCAATTTTCATTGTCATCATGTTTACTTTTAGCATGTTTGAGTAGTCTTTTAGTTAGGAATAGGGTTTTGCTAGGAGGAATCATGATTTGGTAGATATGCAACAGGGTTGTGTAATGGTTAGTTTATAAAATTACTTTCATATCAGATCTTAATATAATCATAGGATAAATCTGCTACTAATACACCACTTAGAGTAAGAGATCCAGAAATTGATAGTGAAAGCTTTACTATTAATAGTTTAGTAGGATTTGATTTCTTGAACTTAATGCCTAGATTAATTGGTTGATCAGCCCATAGGTTCTCTTTCTGAAAAGATATATGTTAGAGTTAACTCGGATACCAATTGCACTAGACTGGCTAAGCATGGCCATAAGGATAGTTAGTTAATAGTGATTTTAACTATATAGTTTAAACTAGGATATTTACACTAGCTACTACCCTGAATAATTCAAACCGTGATCCTCTGATGCATTGCCTGACTTCCTAACGCTTTTAATATCTGAATTCTCTCACGTTTTTATTTGTTTTAGTATTTACAGGTACTAATCGATCGACCATATCATCTGCAATCGACCGAAAGGCGCTTTCATCGATCGACCAGCTCACACTGTCGATCGACCAGAACCAAAAACCTTTTCATTTTGTTGCTTAGCTCGAGTAAACTTGGACGTGCTACTGCGTACACTCTGCTCCCTATAGATTTGATCCCTAAGTACTACTGTGAGACATGTGCGCTTGCAAGACCTATTTTGGGTGAAAACTAAAATCCCCATCAGTGACCCTAGCTTCTTTTGTGTATCAAGACTTAATTAATAAAATAAGTATCTTTCAGCAAAAAAAACCCGTTAAAACATCTGCCACGTCAGCTGTAATGGATGTAGTTTTGGGCGATGGTTCCTTTTGTTTAGTTGCAGGACTCGTACTAACTAAGGTTTTTGAAGTAATATAAAAGCTAGAAGTAGACTTGGACATTCTTCTTCATGCTAAATTTTCATAGGAAACTTTCATATATGGCCCGTGCTAGAAATCATGATTTTTTCGTCTCTCTCTTCATCGTCTATCACTACACTACACTACAAGAAATAAGGAATACCCACATAATGAGTTACAAAAAAAAAAAAAAATTGTATCAAACATTTGTGACAAATTGTGACATTTAATGATATTTGTAGAAAATATATGCTACAATAATGATAATATTAAAAGTTGTGGGTAATCTGTTACAGATGGTGACAAAATAAGCTTAGTATCTTATTAGCGATGCACAATGAAACAATAATTTTGTGGGGAAATGTTGTTTGGAATAAAAGGAAAAAATGTTTATAAACAATAGTGATTAATATCAATATATATAGGTTTCAGTAATTTCCTAATTTCTGTAGTAAAAATATGTTCCACCCTAAAGTTGGTGGTAACCCTAAATTTGGAAAAAAAAATGATAAGCTGTCAGATATTTTGTAAACCGGTCTGATGTTGAAAAAAAGTATGACAATAGTAATCATGTTGTAAAAAAATATTAATACATAAAAAGTGTTCATCAATTATGGTATTTTAGTACAAATAGCTAAGATATATTTTTGTTATTATTATGTGTAGTTTTTTTTTTTTTTGCGCAATTAAACTGTGTACCTTCAACATTCAATATATTTATGAATGAAAAGTTAGTGAGGAAATATCATACATTATTATTTTTATAAATGATGAAAAATATATCATTATTGATATCTTAAAGATTTTGAAAGCTCAAAACATTGATTAGAAAAATTAATATATATATATATATATATATATATATATATATTGTCAACTAAAAATTAATAATTCATAAATACGAAAATTAATGATAAACTAANGAATATGAAAATTAATGATAAATTAAATAAAACATGTTAAAAAAAAATTCAAAACACATAAGGTAAGAAAAGGATGATATTTTGAAGAAATTGGAGCGAATAAGAAACCATTACCAGGATCAGTGACGCGGCTAAAGCAGAGATTTTCTTTTCCTTTCTCGTAAATGTCGATATCTCCGTTGTTCTTCCGCCTCTATCTGAATCCTCCTAATCCAAACGAAGAAAAGATATGGGAAATCCAAAAGTCTGAATCAGCGAACAACACTTCAAATCCTTTTAGATCTAAAGCTTTGAAATCAATAATCCTTCTAACCAATCCCCAAAGCAGGAAGACGCAACTGGAGAGTGGATATGCAGAGGCAGCCCATTCTCTCTCGTTTCTGGTCAATTTGGAGCTTTCATCCTCGGTTTATCTGTATTTGGTGCGATTTTTATTACCCTTCTCTGGTCTCACCAAGAACATTGTTTGTCAAACATGTTAGAAGACATTGTACAATAATTTTGTCCATCAGTTTTTACTATGGCATAGTTTGTAAAAGTCAAGCGTCTGATTGTACAAACTTTGCAATTCCTTTGAACTTTTTGTTGCTTGATTGTGATAGGAACTGAGATTGGCTTTGGGCTTGATACATCAATTCTGTCATATTGATTAAAGAAAATAATGGAACAACAAAAAACAATGGTCTATTGTAATTAACAACATGCATTCAAATATAATATTCAATGTAAATCGAATATGTAACAATAAGTTTATTATATTTGAAAAAACATTACACAAGGTCTCAAAGTCTACAACATGATGATTGTTTATATTCAAGCACAAACTGAAGCCAGTATACAAGGTATTTTTTTATTATTATTATTAATGAGAAAACACAAAAGATTCAAGATTTTGTTTGGAAGAAAATTTTGAAGAAAAGAACAAAACATTTGAAAAAGTTCTGATAAAAAAGACTTCTCCATCTTAATAATACTACCAATACCATCATCACCACCAAGCATTATATCTTACACATATATGAAAATTAGTTTTTCGTCAAATCGAATGAATGAATAACCAAAATAGATGAATCAAATTGATTTTGTCCGCACGTTTTTTTTGTCGATATAATTAGGGTGATTGCCTGATTTTTATTATTAATATTATTATTGATTCCATGAACAGGAGAAGTTAGGTTTTCGGAATGATAGATACTAGTTAATAAATTAAGAAAAAATAATTCTTCAGTTTTACCAAATGGGTCTTGTTTACTTGGTACTTGAAAGTATACGAAATCAGGAGTTCAATTCCTTTTTTTTTTTTGTCAAAAGGATTTTTTCCATTCATAAATCAATAGACCGTTACAGTGTTCTCAGTAGAAAAATTGCAAGTTTTGCTGCAGAATCAGCAATAGAATTCAAAGCAGAGTTAAATTTAAAAGAAATAGAGATAGCTCGAGAATGTCTTCCGTGATGTTAAAGATATCGAGGTGGTCATAGGTTCCATTTAGAAGTGTAGCCCAGGACTTGGGGAGTCGGTGTTGATTGTTACTCAGTGTAGGCCGTGTTATTTTAGCTTTAACGAGAGAGAATCGAATGCTTATAGTTTCAACAGCCAAACAGAAGGCACATGTGTGTGAGTTTCACTAAACATAGTAGATTTCCCACGTTCTGTGAATCACACAACCCACACCACAGTGCTTTGAAAGTTGATTCCACGCGGCGTCTGAGTGAATAATGGTCAAATCTGGATTAGGGCGAAGTTCTACTGGGTGATAGGAGCGTGTAGATTTAAGACGAGAGAGTTGTTGTTTGCCATTTCCATGTGTCTCCTATAGCCACAAAAAGGGTTTACTCTTGTCTGAGGAACCTGTTTGAGAAGATGGTGTTGTTTCGAGCAATCCAGAGCTACCAACATACCCAAGGGTAGAGATCTCCTTGATTTAAGCCAAAGGGAGGCATATTAGTAATGCCTTTAACATCTTGAAGAAACTGGAGCACTGATTGTCATGGTGCTATTGAGAGACCACTTATCGGGGCGAGTTTCCAGACTTCTTGTGCAAAGGGACAGTGGAGCAGAACATGGGAAGTGGTTTCAATTTGACTACAACGTGTACATCAGGTAGGGACTTCCATACCTCGTCGAATAAGTTGTTCAGCCACTGGAAGAGTGTCGACACTAGCTTTCCAGAGATAGATTTGAATTTTAGAGAAGCTTTAACTCTCCATATAAGAGATTCCCAAGGTAGGTTCCTTGTATCATCTGTGAGCTCCGACGTTGCCTATAGCCCACATCCAGTCCGAGTAGAGTGGCATGGAAGCAGATCATCTCAAGGATGGTATCTCCAACTAGTATGAAGGTTCTAGAAGGAGACAAATGCATAAGAATCAATTGCATTTTGGAAGACAACAACTATGGAGTTTCAAGTTGTTTGTTTGCATCATGAGGAGTATATAAGTATCTTCTCGAGGAAGGGCACTTGTATTTTAGTCAAGTGAGTGATCTTCAGTTATCAGGGGATGATCAACAAAGAGGATCTAACTAGTTATTAACGCTGGCACCAAATTTTGGTGTACTCTACAAGCGTTCAATAGCAGAAACTGTAACAGTCAAAAGTACTTCAAGTTTTCTACAGTTGGTGTAGTGGATGTAGATAAGTGTCTCAGGCATATTACAAGACTTTTGTTGATGTGAGACATGGTATAAGGTTGCTGGTAGTAGTTATCAGCTGGCGAAGGTTTTGTTGTAACAAAACGGTTATACTAAGTCTTGTACAAGACTTATTTGTTGATCAAGTTTCTCTAAAGGGTAATCTTAGGTTTTTTTACAGTGGTGTAAGTTGTTGCGAGATTGGTTACATGTTGAATCAAGAATTACGAAAAGGTGATTCATATTTGCATATGATTGAAGTGAATTTAAGGAATTTGGACTTAATGCACATGAGGAAATCCTAAAAGCTAGCAAGGGAAACAATATGGCAAATGGATAAGGAAGTTTCAGTCACTTGAACATGTTTGTGGTGAAGACATAAGCCATAGAGGATCATGTGGGATTGGAGAATTCATAAGCTGTGAAGCTTATGAAGAAGTCATAAATGGTGGAGCTTAGAAAGAGTTCGTAAGCGATTGAGCTTATTTCATAAGCGGTGGATCTTTGGTAGAATTCTATTTTTGAAGAGGGAATGGCTCAAGGAAGCTGGTGTAGCTTTCACATTTTGGTGGCGTTGGATTCAATGTATGGATCATTGATGGTTATTTCACGGTATTGAAGATTGGAATTTTCAAAGATTATATCAGGTTTTTTTTTTTTTTTAAAGGTTCCCAACGGCAATTTACAAGGAAAATTTGAAAGTTGAATTAAAGGCTTCAGTTTGAATAGATGATTCGTGACCATAAATGCATCAAGCTTATCAATGAGAGTTGAGTTGAAGCATAATAGTATGCATGAAGCTAGTTACAAATCAAATGGACATTAAGATTCAACGTTGAGTAAGCATACTCGGGAACCAAGACTGAAATCAAGATTTTGAAAGTTGGTTCTTTCTTCGATAACTGTAGGTTGTTTGGCTTGATCAACATGTTCGCAGGTGGAAATTTCTGAAGTTGAGAAGTTGATGAGCAAGTTTCCAACTCAAATAAAGGATAAAATCTAACTAAAGTTAATGAAAACTAACTTGGGTTAGTTCAAGCTTTGTATTTGGGACTACAAGAAGCTACAATTGTGATTTTGTTGGTGCTGACACAAGAAAGGGACATCTAAGAGGTGGCTTGTCAATTCACAAATGTAATGGAGTCTCCTTAAGGTTTTGGGTGTTGCACTATATAAGGCTTTGTAAAGCTTGGAGAGAGGTAGCTGCTTGATGAGGACTGCTCAGTGTAGTCACACAAAGGGAAAACACAAAGGAATGTAGAAAAAGGGTAGAGAAAACCATTGTAAAGTATAGGCTTTAGATGGGTTTTCTCGGGTATGAAGTGATCCAGAGTGAGTTCTTGAGAGTGAATCACTTCTATCTTTGTAAGTTTGTGTTCTTCTTCATAGTGTATGGCCGAGGGACCTTCTTTCCTCCCCAGAGAGTAGCTTCTCCAACATGGAGAGTGTGAACTATGGGTTAACAAGACTTGTGTGGGCTCCTTTCTTTCTCTCTTGCTCTGTTTTCTGTACTTGTCTATGTAATACTTTGAACCACTTTAGATCATTGTTAATGACAAGTTCAAACTCTTAAAACCAAAATCTTTGAGCCTCTGAATCCTTAACAGTCTCATTAATAAAGTGAGAGAGATTGAATGAAGAAGAAAAATTAAAAGCGTGAAAGGAGAATGGGGTTTGAACCCTCGAAGCGGAAGAGCCACCTCCGGCCAAAACGAGGCCTTCGATCTCCATGAGTGTGTCTGTTGTTTTTTTCTAAAAACCATAGATCTAGCTAGAGTTCCATACTTCATGCATAATCACATTCGAAGGTAAGCTAAGCTTTTGGAGTGTTTTTTCTATAAATGACTTTCCGTAATCTAAGGAACAAGAATATCCTCGAGATTTTGATATATGTTCCGATAGGAATTTTATGTATTGTAAACTATATTGTTATTTATGGCGCAAACCTCATGTCTAGACTATCCTCCACGTCTCTGTGCATCTGGTTGATCTTGCAGGAAGTGAGAAAGTGGATAAGTCGAAGGTGACTGGAGACAGTCTTAAGGAGGCACATAACATCAACAAGGTTCTCTCCGCTCTTGGAGATGTCATATCTTCACTCTCCCAGAAGACTTCTCATGTGCCTTACAAAAATAGTAAACTCACCCAACTGCTACTAGACTCTCTCGGTGAAACTCTCGAAACCCATTAAAACTCCTATATGTTTGCACACAAATTTTATGCTTTCAACTTGTGTTGTATGTTATCAGGAGGGTCAGCAAAGACGCTTATGTTTGTCCACATTAGTCCATAAGCTGAAACTGTTGGATAAATGAACATAAGCATCTTCGCTGGTCCTCCTGATAACGTAAAACACAAGTTGAAAGCATAAGATTTTTGTGCAAGCATATACAAGTTATGATGGTTTTTTAGAGTTTTACCGCGAGAATCCTGTAGCAGTTGGGTGAGTTTACTGTTTCTTTAAGGCACATGAGAAGTCTTCTGGGAAAGTGAAGAGATAACATCTTCAACACCGGAGAGGGATTTGTTGATGTTTTGTGCCTCCTTAAGACTGTCTCTAGTCACCTCTGACTAGGCCACTCTCTCGCTTACTGCAAGATCAACCAGATGCATAGAGACGTGGAGGATAGTCCCAGACGTGAGTTCTGTGCCTCAAAAAACAAAATTGTGGTGTTTTACAATACTTAAAATGCCTACCAGAAGAACATAAATCATAATCTTGAGGATATTCTTTTTCCTAAATATGAGCAAGGAAAGTCATTTGTAGAAAAGCACTGTAAAAGCTTAGCGTAGCTTACCTTCGAATGTGATTTCACATGAAATAGGGATCTCTGGCTAGATCCATGGTTTCAAGAGAAAACCGACAGAGATGCTCACGGAGATCAATGGCCTCATTTCGGCCGGAAGCGGCTCTTCCACTTGCAGGCTTTGAAACCCATTCTCTATGTGCCAAGCAGAAAAGAGAGGTTTTATTTGTGAGTATTATGGGTCGTTTAATTGATATGATTGCATATGAGAGTTACTCCCAGTGGTTTAATCAGCTTGTGATGAGTTAGTATATAGTTTAAATTGCTTTGAATGTTTGACGAGTTGAAACAATGAGTTCAAACAATGAACCAAGTGGTGGAGTTAGTGTATGTCTAGGAAAGTATCTTATCAAATCACGTTGTTCAACCAAATCTTCGTTGAATATTCTTTTCAAATTTTGATTTTTTTTCTTTTATTAATTCCCCAAATTTTTACACATATGAGTCTAAAACCAGTTACATTAACTGAAAAAGTGAACAAGCTATTTGTGTCTAGCGTTTAGAAAACCTTTCGCTAATCACAACTCACTTTAGTAGTTGTAGTATAGTTTTAGGGTGAATCCACTTGAGAGAACGATCAACGCGATAAGCACATCAAATCCTAATTAAGCTTAAGCAATCAAAAGGTGTTATAGTTTCAAATTCAATTTTAAAATATGCAACGACTAAGCAAACTATTAAACAATAAACAAGATAAGCAATAAAAACAAACAGGAACACTTAAGCAAGCTAAAACGGTTTATCAAATCAAATAAGACAATTATTAACCGATGGGTAATGGCAATAACAACCAAGGGTAACTAGTAAATGACCTTGTGGAGGTTAGCTTTGCAATCAACAAACACAATCCTAGGCAAAGGACCACTAAACTATAGATTAACCCAAATCCCTTTGGTGTTAATCCCTTTGAAAGTCATTAATTTTGACTAATTTCCCAATTGTCAAATCAATGAAATCCAAACAAGAAATCTCAAGCCCAATCAACCACTAAGCACCTTAACTCATTTCCCAATGGCTAAGATGACAAAGCAAAACATGTGTTCTTTCAAGCTTTTCATCAAACACTTGGTGGGTGTGAGAAATGTCTATCATATATTTCTAAGTGATCAAGGAAGAAATAGCATTAAGCATACAAGATGTTTAAGGAAACTATAATACTAACCCAAATCCACAATATCAACCACTAATTACCCTTTAATCTACCAAACCCATCAATGAATGGAGAAACTACTCACACATAACCATAGAAACAAGAGAAATTGAAAGACTAGACATGATTGAAGAAGAGGTTAATAGTTTATTAAACCAAAAATCAAATCTTTGAATCTTAAGAACAGTATCTAAGAGGATTACAATAGAGCTTAGGGTTTTGTTTTTGGTAAAGCTTATCCTCTAAAAAAACAACAAAAAGGGTATATAAAGGCAGAACCCGGAAAAGTCAACAGAAATAACAAAAGTCAACAAAAAGTTTGGGAAGGGAAAAATGTCACTGACATCGGGTCCTTGGCATAGGGTGTGACCACAAGTCAGTGACACACAGGGAAATGGCATTTTAGGCTTCTTTTGTGTCTCCGGCATCGGGTCCTTGGCATCGGGTGTGACCCGATGCCGGCTGCATTTTCTTCAAAACTTGGTTTTTCTTCATTTATTTGCTTACTTGCTCATCTCTTGGTCCTCATGCATCCATTCTAAGTCCACATCACGTCCAACTAGCTCAAAAAGTACCTAAATCATGCAAATACGCTATGCGAATGCAAGAATGCAAGTCTTTGTCTTAAATGCAAGCTAAAATGCATAATGTAACCAAATGCATGACAAACTATTAACAAATGAGGCAAAAACTAGACTAGGTGAATGAAAAACAAAGGTGAAAACGGTCCTAAAATGCAATATATCAAAAAGCAACATATGCACTCAATGGTTTGAAATGGAATGAAATGCAAATTTTTACACATAGTTGTGGAATGAGCATAGATATGAATGGTTTGACATTGGTTTTTGTGATTGTGGTCCTTAATTGCGTCTGTCAATAAATATTATGATTTGATTGTAGAATTTTTATTTTTTTTTAATTTGTTTTGGTTTGGTTTCATGAAAATCTAATTCCTTTGTGCTTTGTTTGTAGGAACGGTTGATCCAGTGGGAAAGGCAAGGCGTCGATATGATGTGAGTGATAGTGACGAGGAACCAGAGAACTCTAGAATGAATCAACAAGTACTATACTGCCTAGGATAACTAGTATTACTGACGATAACTAAAAAAACCTTAGAATAACTAGTAGTAAAACTAAGAGTAATTAGAACCATTAGTTTTTAGAACAGCTAGTAATAAATTGGAACAACCAGTAGTACTAAGTATAATTGTGTGTTGATTGGAACAACTGGTATTTCTCAGTATAACTATGTGTTAATTGCTTCTGTTTTTGTGTTTACTTTGCAGGATATGGAGGAACCAGATACCCTGATGCAGCCTACCGATTTTTTCTTCAACCCTACCGAATATCAAGAGTATCTGAAGATACATACAAGATGTTATCTGAGTAGATTCTTAGATGTCATAGAGGGGATTAAACTGGAGGTGGATTGGTTCAAAGATCATCCTCAGTTTAAGCACTTCTTACACTTGCCAAGGGAGCCAAACCATATGCTTATGGGGTTATGGATGCTACTGCTTAGGACTACTAATGTGGAAAGGCATACAACTATTTGGTTTGTGGTGAATGGTGTGCCCATTCGGTATTCTTTAAGAGAGCATGGTCTGCTCTCTGGGTTGAATCGGCGTGAATAGCCAAACAAATTTCGTCCTTCGCAGTAGTGGAATAATTATGTATGCAAGTTTAATTAAGGAGATGTGTTCCCAAAGAAGGAGAACGTAACAGTCACCGAGGTGGAAAAAAGCTGCAATTAATGAAGAATAATCTAGATCGACTGAGGGTGGCGATCCTTAATTTCTTGTGTATAGTGCTTAGAGGTAGGGCGAAGTATAAAGGACTGGAAGAAAACTATATGTGGAGATTGACATAAGATCCTGATTTGTGTCGAATATATCCGTGGGGCAGAGTGACCTTGGATGATACAGTCAAGGATGTTTATAACATTATGGATAAGTTGACGGGCGTGCCACTAAATCAGACCATTCCTGGATTTATAATTCCTTTGGAGATAATCTGTTTTTCTGAAATTTGAGTGTATATTCTGATTTTTGTTAACTTAGTATCTAATCTGATTTTTCTCATTATATTTTTATATGCAGATTCTAGCTTTTGAGTGTGTTTCGAAATTTGAGGAATAAATATAGAAAGGATAAACATACGAATGAAGAAGAGTCTCCTAAGATGTGCAAGCGGAAGTTTGTCTCGGGTGATTAATTTCATCCTAGAATGCTTTCTTAGTCCTTGGGTTAGAAGTTTGTATTTATTTTGAGTGTGGTCGACAAATGTTACATTATGTTTTGCTTTCAATTTTAGGGATCCTTGTTGTTTGTAGACTCTAAACCCTTTTTACAGGCACCGACTCAAAGGCTGTGTATGGTGACCCTAGGTTCTTTTGTGTATCAAGACTTAATTAATAAAATAAGTATCTTTCAGCGAAAAAAACCGTTAAAACATCTGCCACGTCAGCTGTAACGAACGTAGTTTTGGGCAATGGTTCCTTTTGTTTAGTCGCAGGACTCGTACTAATTAGGTTTTTCAAAGTAATATAAAAGCTAGGAGTAGACTTGGACATTCTTCTTCATGATAAATTTTTCATAGTAAACTTTCATATATGGCTCGTGCTAGAAATCTTAATTTTTTTGTCTCTCTCTTCATCGTCTATCACTACACTACACTACAAGAAATACGGGGAATACCCACATAATGAGTTACAAAAAAAATTTTGTATCCAACATTTGTGACAAATTGTGACACTTAATGATATTTGTAGAAAATACATGCTACAGTAATGATAATATCATAAGTTGTGGGTAATCTGTTACAGATGGTGACAAAATAAGCTTAGAATCTAATTAGCGACGCACAAGGAAACAATATTTTTGTGAGGAAATTGTGTTTGGAAAAAAAGAAAAAAAATGTTTGTAAAGAATAGTGATTAAAATCAATATATATATAGGTTCCAGTAATTTCCTAATTTCTGTAGTAAAAATATGTTCCACCCTAAAGTTGGTGGTAAACCCTGAATTTGGAAAAAAAAATGATAAGTTGTCAAATATTTTGTAACCCGGTCCGATGTTGAACAAAAGTATGACAATAGTAATCATGTTGTAAAATAATATTAATACATAAAACGTGTTCATCAATTATGGTATTTTAGTACAAATAGCTAAGATATATTTTTTTATTATTACTATTATTGTGTAGTTTTTTTTTTGTGAAATTAAACTGTGTACCTTGAACATTCAATATATTTAGGAATGATAAGTAAGTGAGAAAATATCATACATTATTATTTTTATAACTGATTAAAAATTTATCATTATTGATATCTTAAAGATTTTCAAAGTACAAAACATTGATTAGAAAAAATAATATATATATATATTATATATATATATATTGTCAAATAAAAATTAATAATTCTTGAATATGAAAATTAATGATAAGTTACATAAAACATGTTAAAAAAATTTCAAAACACATAAGGTAATAAAAGGATGATATTTTGAAGAAATAGGAGCGAATAAGAAACAATCATCAGGATCAGTGACGCGGCTAAAGCAGAGATTTTTTTTGTTCCTTTCTCGTAAATGTCGATCTCTCCGTTGTTCTTCCGCCTCTCTCTCTCTGAATCCTCCTAATCCAAACGAAGAAAAGAGATGAGAAATCCAAAAGTCTGAATCAGCGAACAACACTTCAAATCCTTTTAGATTTAAAGCTTTGAAATCAATAATCCTTCTAACCAATCTTCAAAGCGGGAAGATGCAACTGGAGAGTATATATACAGAGGCAGCCCATTCTCTCTCGTTTCTGGTCAATTCAGAGCTTTAACCTCGGTTTATCTCTATCTGGTATGATTTTTATGTCCCTTCTCTGTTCTCACTAAGATCATTATTTTTGAAACATGATGGAAGACATTGTTCTTTTATTTTGATTCATCCGTCTTTTTATACTAGGACTGAAGGACTGTACAATAATTTTGTCCATCAGTTTTCACAATCGCAAAGTTTGTAAAAGTCAAGCTTCTGGTTGTAGAAACTTTGTGATTATTTTGAACTTTTTGTTGGTTGATTGTGATAGGAACTTAGATTGGCTTTGGGCTTGATACATCAATTCTGTCATATTGATTAAAGAAAATTATTAACAACTAAAAAACAATCGTCTATTGTAATTAACAACATGCATTCAAATATATTATTCAATGTAAATCGAATATGTGACAATATTTCTAATTCGCAATCAAGTTTATTAGATTTAAAAAAACATTACACAAGGTCTCAAAGTCTACAAAATGATGATTATTTATTTTCAAGCACAATCTGAAGCCAGTATACAAGGCTTTTTTATTATTATTATTAATGAGAAAACACAAAAGATTCAATATTTTGTTTGGAATAAAATCTCAAAGAAAAGAACAAAACATTTGAAAAAAATCTGATGAAAATGACTTCTCCATCTTAGTAATACTACCAATACCATCATCACCACCAAGCATTATATCTTACACATATTTGTAAGATAGTTTTTAGTCAAATTGAATGAATGAATAACCAAAATAGATGAATCAAATGGATTTTGTCCGCACGTTTTTTTAATCCATATAATTAGGGAGATTGCCTGATTTTTATTATTATTATTATTATTATTATTATTATTATTGATTCCATGAACAGAGAGACCAAAATGTTTAAGAAAGAGAAAAAATAAAAGGAATGCCTTGATTGCTTTATAAATTCTCTGTTTTCTTCCAAGGTTAAAATGGTCATCGTCATTATTATTTTTTCTTTCTTTGTGTGTTTTATTTTATTTGATCAATTTATTCTTTATTGGTTCTTGTCTCTGTTTCCAATAAAAAAAAAATTTAGTTTGTATATTACCTTTGTTTCTAATGTCCCTTTTTTGGGTATTGATCGCAGAACACAAATCTTATACCTTTTTCTTGTCTTTCAGATATGTTGCCTTCTGGATTTCTGATCTGAATTCAACAATGTCAGTCTCTCGGAATTTTAGGAGAATGAGGATTGCCAAAGATATCTCTGATTTTGAGAAAGATACATTATTTAAATTAAGATCTTGGCTAAAGCTATCATTTGACTCTCGATAGGATACTTGCTTTGAAAGCAACCAAATTCATCTCTGTATACTTAATGACATTTTTCTGTGCTTGAATACTATGAATAGGACTAGCAATCAGCCATTTCTAGCAAGTGGATGGTGCACATATGTATAGAGTACTGTCATGTACATTTTAGGAGAAGTTAGGTTTTCGAAATGACAAATACTAGTTAATAAATTAAGAAAAAATAATTCTTCAGTTTTACCAAATGGGTGTTCTTCACTTGGTACTTGAAAGTGTACAAAATCACGAGTTCATTCCTCTTTTTTTTTGTCAAATATATTTTTTCCATTCATAAATCAATAGACCGTTATAGAGTTCTCAATAGAAAAATTGCAAGTTTTGCTGCAGAATCAGCAATAGAATTCAAAGCAGGGGAGATCAATTTAAAAAGAAACAGAGATAAAACAAGACTGTTGCTCGATGAAGTCTTCCACGATGTTGAAGATGTCGAGGTGGTCATAGGTTCCATTCAGAAGTGTAGCCCGGACTTGGGAAGTCGGTGTTGATTGTTACTCAGTGTAGGCCGTGTTCTTTTGGCTTTAACGAGAGAGAATCAAATGCATATAGCTTCAACAGCCAAACAGAGGGCACATGTGTGTGAGTTTCACTGAAAACATAGTAGATTTCCCATGTTCTGTGAATCACACAAGCGTCTGAGTGGATAATGGTCGAATCTGGATTAGGGGAAAGTTTTACTGGGTGATAGGAGCGTGTAGGTTTAAGAGGAGAGAGTTGTTGTTCCTCTTGCCATTTCTGTGTTTCTCCTATAGCCACAAAAAGGGTTTACTCTTGTATGAGGAACCTGTTTGAGAAGATGGTGTTGTTTCGAGCAATCCAGAGCCGCCAACATACCCAAGGGTAGAGATCTCCTTGATTTAAGCCTGAGGGAGGCATATTAGTAATGCCTTTAACATCTTGAAGAAACTGGAGCACTGATTGTCATGGTGCTATTGAGAGACAACTTATCGGGGTGAGTTTACAGACTTCTTGTGCAAAGGGACAGAACACGAGAAGTGGTTTTAAGTTGACCACAACGTGTACATGATGTAGGGATTTCCATACCTCGTCGAATAAGTTGTTCAGACATTGGAAGCGTGTCGACACCAGCTTTCCAGAGATAAGATTTGAATTTTGGAAAAGCTTTAACTCTTCATATAAGAGATTTCCAAGGTAGGTTCCTTGTATCATCTGTGAGCTCCGATGTTGCCTATAGCCCATATCCAGTCCAAGTAGAGTGGCATGGAAACAGATCATCTCAAGGCTGCAACTAGTATGAAGGTTTTAGAAGGAGACAAATGTATAAGAATCAATTGCATTCGGAAGACAACAACTATGGAGTTCCAAGTTGTTTGTTTGCATCATGAGAAGTATATGAGTATCTTCTAGGGGAAGGGCACTTGTATTTTAGTCAAGTAAGTGATCTTATAAGGGGATGATCAAGAAAGAGGATATTATAGTTATTAATGGTGGCACCAAGTTTTCGTGTACCCTACAAGCATTTCATAGCAGATACTGTAACACTCATAAATACTTCAGTTTTTCTAGAATCCATGTAGTGGATGTAGATAAGTGTCTCAGGCATATTACAAGACTTTTGTTGATGTGAGAAATGGTATAAGGTTGCTGGTAGTAGTTATCTGCTGGCGAAGGTTTTGTTGTAACAAAACGGTTGAAGACTGATTTGTTGATCAAGTTTCTGTAGAGGGTAATCTTACGTTTTTTTACAATGGTGTAAGTTGTTGTGAGATTGGATACATGTTGAATCAAGAATTAGGAAAAGGTGATTCATATTTGCATATGATTAAATTGAATTCAAGGATTTTAGACTTAATGCACATGAGGAAATCTTAGAAGCTAGCAAGGGAAACAATATGGCAAATGGATAAGGAAGTTTCGGTCACTGGAACATGTTCGTGGTGAAGACATAAGCCATAGAGGATCATGTGGGATTGGAGAATTCATAAGCGGTGAAGCTTATGAAGAAGTCATAAGCGGTGAAGCTTATGAAGAAGTCATAAGCGGTGAAGCTTATGAAGAAGTCATAAGCGGTGGAGCTTAGAAAGAGTTCATAAGCGATTAAGCTTAGAAAGAATAAGCGGTGGATCTTAGGTAGAATCCTATTTTGGAAGAAGGAAGCTGGTGTAGCTTTCACATTTTGGTGGCGTTGGATTCAATGTCTGGATCATTGATGGTTATTTCACGGTATTGAAGATTGAAATTGTCAAAGATTAAATCAGGATTTTTTTTTAAAAAATGTCGATTTCTCCGTTGTTCTTCCGCCTCTCTCTCTCTCAGTCATCCTAATCCAAACGAAGAAAATAGATCAGAAATCCAAAAGTCTGATCAGTGAACAACACTTCAAATCCTTTTAGATCTAAAGCTTTGAAATCAATAATCCTTCTAACCAATCCCCAAAGCGGGAAGATGCAACTGGAGAGTAGATATGCAGAGGCAACCCATTCTCTCTCGTTTCTGGTCAATTCAGAGCTTTCATCCTCGGTTTATCTCTATCTGGTACTATTTTTGTGTCCCTCCTCTGTTCTCACCAAGATCATTGGTTTTGAAACATGATGGAAGACATTGTTGTTTTGATTTTGATTCATCTGTCTTTTTATACTAGGACTGAAGGAGTGTACAATAATTTTGTCCATCAGTTCTTACAATCGCAAAGTTTGTAAAAGTCAAGCATCTGATTGTACAAACTTTGCGATTCTTTTGAATTTTTTGTTGGTTGATTGTGATAGGAACTGAGATTGGCTTTGGGCTTGATACATCAATTCTGCCATATTGATTAATGAAAATTATGAAACAACTAAAAACAATGGTCTATTATAATTAAAAACATGCATTCAAATATATGATTCAATGTAAATTGAATATGTAACAATATTTCTATTTCGCAATTAAGTTTATTAAATTTGAAAAAACATTACACGAGGTCTCAAAGTCTACAACATGATGATTATTTATTTTCAAGCACAATCTGAAGCCACTATACAAGATTTTTATTTTTATTATTAATAATGTGCAAAACACAAAAGAATCAAAAAATATTTGAAAGAAAATCTCAAAGAAAAGGAGGACAAAACATTTGAAAACAATTCTGATAAAAAAAAGACTTCTCCATCTTAGTAATACTACCAATACCATCATCACCATCAAGCATTATATCTTACACATATTTGAAAGATAGTTTTTAGTCAAATCGAATGAATGAATAACCATAATAGATTAATCAAAATGATTTTGTCTGCATGCTTTTTTAATCGATATAATTAGGGAGATTGCCTGATTTTTATTATTACTAATATTATTGATTCCATGAACAGAGAGACCAAAATGTTTAAGAAAGATAAGATATAAAAAAGAATGCTTTGATTGCTTTATAAATTCTATGTTTCGTTCCAAGGTTTGAATGTTCATTGTCTTTATTATTTTTTCTTTCTTGGTGTGTTTTATGTTATTTGATCAATTTATTCTTTCTTAGTTTGGGTCTATGTTTCCAATACAAAAAAATTTAGTTTGTATATTACCATTGTTTCTAATGTCCCTTTTTGGGTATTGATCGCAGAACACAAGTTTTATAACTTTTTTTCTTGTCTTTCAGATATGTTGCCTTCTGGATTTCTGATCTGAATTCAATGATGTCAGTCATTGGGAATTTTAGGAGAATGAGGATTGCCAAATATATCTTTGATTTTTAGAAAGATACATTATTTAAGTTAAGATCTTGGCTAAAACTATCATTTGACTCTCGATAGGATACTTGCTTTGAAAGCAACCAAATTAACCTCCGTACGTTTACTTAATAACATTTTTCTGTGCTTGAATACTATTAATAGGACTAGAAATCAGCCATTTCTGACAAGTCGATGATGCATATATGTATAGAGTAGTGTCGTGTTCGTTTTAGGAGAAGTTAGGTTTTCGGAATGATAAATACTAGTTAATAAATTAAGAAAAAATAATTCTTCAGTTTTACCAAATGGGTGTTGTTCACTTGGTACTTGAAAGTATACAAAATCATGAGTTCAATTCCCTTTTTTTTTAATGGTCAAAAAGATTTTTTCCATTCATAAATCAATAGACCGTTACAGAGTTCTCAATAGAAAAATTGCAGGTTTTGTTGCATAATTAGCAATAGAATTCAAAGCAGGGGAGATAAATTAAAAAATAAATAGAGATAAAACAAGACTATAGCTCGAGGATGTCTTCCACGATGTTGAAGATGTCGAGGTGGTCATAGGTTTCATTCAGAAGTGTAGTCAGGACTTGGGGAGTCGGTGTTGATTGTTACTCGGTGTAGGCCGTGTTCGTTTGGCTTTAACGAGAGAGAATCGAATGCCTATAGCTTCAACAGCCAAACAGAGAGCACATGTGTGTGAGTTTCACTGAATACATAGTAGAATTCCCATGTTGGTGAATAACACAACCCACGCCACAGTGCTTTGAAAGTTTATTCCATGCAGAGTCTGAGTGGATAATGGTCAAATCTAGATTAGGGTGAAGTTCTACTGGGTGATAGGAGCGTGTAGGTTTAAGACGAGAGAGTTGTTGTTCTTCTTGCCATTTTCGTGTGTCTCCTATAGCCACAAAAAGGGTTTACTCTTGTGTGAGGAACCTGTTTGAGAAGATGGTGTCTTTTCGAGCAATCCAGAGCTGCCAACATACCCAAGGGTAGAGATATCCCTGATTTAAGCCTGAGGGAGGCATATTAGTAATGCCTTTAACATCTTGAAGAAACTGGAGCACTGATTGTCATGGTGCTATTGAGAGACCACTTATCGGGGAGAGTTTCCAGACTTCTTGTGCAAAGGGATAGTGGAGCAGATCATGGGAATTGGTTTCAAGTTGACCACAACGTGTACATGAGGTAGGGATTTCCATACCTTGTCGAATAAGTTGTTCAGCCACTGGAAGCGTGTCGACACTAGCTTTCCAGAGATAGATTTGAATTTTAGAGAAGCTTTAACTCTCCATATAAGAGATTCCCAAGGTAGGTTCCTTGTATCATATGTAAACTCCGACGTTGCCTATAGCCCACATCCAGTCCAAGTAGAGTGGCATGGAAGCAGATCATCTCAAGGATGGTATCTCCAACTAGTATGAAGGTTCTAGAAGGAGACAAATGCATAAGAATCAATTGCATTTTGGAAGACAACAACTACGCCACAATGGAAGACAAATGCATAAGAATCAATTGTTTGTTTGCATCATGAGGAGTATATAAGTATCTTCTCGAGGAAGGGCACTTGTATTTTAGTCAAGTGAGTGATCTTCAGTTATCAGGGGATGATCAACAAAGAGGATCTTCTAGTTATTTATGCTGGCACAAGTTTTGGTGTACTCTACACGCGTACCATAGCAGATACTGTAATAGTCAGAAGTACTTCAGGTTTTCTTAAATCGATGTAGTGGATGTAGATAAGTGTCTCATGCATATTACAAGACTTTTGTTGATGTGAGACATGGTATAAGATGTTGGTAGTAGTTATCTGCTGACAAAGGTTTTGTTGTAACAAAACGGTTGAACTAAGTCTTGTACAAGACTGATTTGTTGATCAAGTTTCTGTAAAGGGTAATCTTAGGTTTTTTATAGTGGTGTAAGTTTTTGTGAGATTGGTTACATTTTGAAACAAGAATTAGGAAAAGGTGATTCATATTTGCATATGATTCAAGTGAATTCAAGGATTTTGGACTTAATGCGCATGAGGAAATCCTATAAGCTAGCAAAGGAAACAATATGGCAAATGGATAAGGAAGTTTCAGTCACTTGAACATGTTTATGGTGAAGACATAAGCCATAGAGGGTCATGTGGGATTGGAGAATTCATAAGCCGTGAAGCTTATGGAGAAGTCATAAATGGTGGAGCTTAGAAAGATTTCGTAAGCGATTGAGCTTCGAAAGAGTTCATAAGATGTGGATCTTTGGTAGAATTTTATTTTGGAAGAGGGAATGGCTCAAGGAAGTTGGTGTAGCTTTCACATTTTGGTGGTGTTGGATATAATGTCTCGATCATTGATAGTTATTTCACGGTATTGAACATTGGAATTGTCAAAGTGGACATTAAAAGTCAAGGTTGAGTAAGCATACTCGGCTGAAATTAAGATTTTGATAGTTGGTTCTTTCTCCGGATAATTGTAGGTTGTTTGGCTTGAACATCATGTTCGCAGGTGGTGATTTGTGAAGATGAGAACTTGATTAGCACGTTTCCAACCCAAATAAAGGATAACGTGTCTAACTAGAGTTAATGAAAACTAACTTGGGTTAGTTCAAGCTTTGTTTTTCGGACTACAAGAAGCTACAATTGTGATTGTTGTTGTGTTGACACTAGAAAGGGAAATCTAAGAGGTGGCTTGTCAATTGACAAATGTAAAGGAGTCTCCTTAAGGTTTTGGGTGTTGCACTATATAAGGCTTTGTAAAGCTTAGAGAGAGGTAGCTGTTTGGTGAAACCTGCTCAGTGTAGTCACACAAAGGGAAAACACAAAGAAATGTAGAAGAAGGGTAGAGAAAACCATTGTAAAGTATAGGCTTTAGATGGGGTTTTTCGGGTATGAAGTGATCCACAGTGAGTTCTTGAGAGTGAATCACTTCTATCTTTGTAAGTTTGTGTTCTTCTTCATAGTGTATGGCCGAGGGACCTTCTCTCCTTCCCCAGAGAGTAGTTTCTCTAGCATGGAGAGTGTGAACTATGGGTTAACAAAACTTATGTGTGCTCCTCTCTTTCTCTATTGCTCTATTTTATGTACTAGTCTCTGTAATACTTTAAATCACTTTAAATCATGGTTAGTGACAGGTTCAAACTCTTGAAACCAAAATCTTTGAGCCCCTAAATCCTTAACAGTCTCAGTAATCGAATGAGAGAGATTGAATTAAGAAAGATTAAAAGCGTGAAAGGAGAATGGGATTTGAACCCTCGAAGCAGAAAAGCTGCCTCTGGCCAAAACGAGGCCATCGATCTCCATGAGTGTCTCTATTGTTTTTCTCTTGAAACCATATATCTAGCCAGAGATCCATATTTCATACCTAATCACATTCGAATGTAAGCTAAGCTAAGCTACGCTTTTGGAGTGTTTTTTCTATAAATGAATTTCCTTCATCTTTTTAAGGAACAAAATTATCCTCGAGGTTTTGATTTATGTTCCGATAGGAATTTTATGTATTGTAAACTATTTTGTTATTTATGGCACAAACCTCACGTCTGGGACTATCCTCCACGTCTCTATGCATCTGGTTGATCTTGTAAGAAGTGAGAAAGTGGATAAGTCGGAGGTGACTGGAGACAATCTTAAGGAGGCACATAACATCAACAAGTTTCTCTCCGCTCTTGGAGATGTCATCTCTTCACTCTCCCAGAATACTTCTCGTGTGCCTTACAAAAATAATAAACTCATCGAACTGCTACTAGACTCTCTCGGTGAAACTCTCGAAAACCATCAAAACTCCTATATGTTTGCACACAAATCTTATGCTTTCAACTTGTGTTGTAGGTTATCAGGAGGGTCAGTGAAGACGCTTATGTTTGTCCACATTAGTCTAGAAGCTGAAACTGTTGGATAAATGAACATAAGCATCTTGGCTGGTCCTCCTGATAACGTAAAACACGAGTTGAAAGCATGAGATTTCTGTGCAAGCATATACAAGTTATGATGGTTTTTTAGAGTTTTACTGAGAGAATCTTGTAGCAGCTGGGTGAGTTTATTGTTTCTTTAAGGCACATGAGAAGTCTTTTGGGAGAGTGAAGAGATAACATCTTCAAGACCGGAGAGGGAATTGTTGATGTTATGTGCCTCCTTAAGACAGTCTCTAGTTACATCCGACTTGTCCACTCTCTCACTTACTGCAAGATCAATCAGATGCATAGAGCCATGGAGGATAGTCCAAGACGTGAGTTCTGTGCCTTGAACAACAAAACTGTGGTGTTTTACAATATTTAAAATGACTATCGAAAGAACATAAATCATAATCTTGAGGATATTCTTGTTCCAAAAAATGATTAAGGAAAGTCATTTGTAGAAAAGTATTGTAAAAGCTTAGCTTAGCTTAGCTTACTTTCAAATGTGATTTCCCATGGAATAAGGATTTCTGGCTAGATATATGGTTTCAAGACAAAACCGACAGAGACTTATTATTTATTGCGTTTAAGGATTTAGGTTGATGTTTTTAGTGAAGATTGTTTGGGATATGTCTTATTTGCTGTGGAAATTATCAAATTTTATACTCCCTCTGTTTCTTAAAGAATGTCGTTTTGACATATTTCACACAAATTAAGAAAACCATTAAATTTTCCGTTTACCCCTATTTAATAGGTTATATTCTTTGGTTTTTTGTAATTAATAAGGTTGAGAAATAGGGATAAAACTATAATTTTGATAATAAATCTGTATTGAAAAAGTAAAACGACACTTATAAAACAAAAATTTAACTCTAAAACGACACTTATTATGAAACGGAGGGAGTAGGATCTTAAATCTTTTCTTATTTAGATCTGTATAACTGTAGTCTTTCACTTGCCTTTTTATTTATTTTGATTTTAAAACTCTTCACAGGTTAGACGTAGATGTAAAAGGAAACGGTTTTGTGGAGAGCAAAGAAGCAGAGAAGCTAAGTTTCGTAGACCTTACATTATGCCTCATGGAAGTAATAATATTCCAACTTGAGCTAAAAGATAATATTCCCGTATCAGTTGTTTGCAAAACATGGAGTGAAGCAGCTGTGTATATCTGGTGGGTACACAAACCTCCTTAACATATGTATTTACCTAAACATGGAAACTTGTTTGAACTCTACTATCCATCGGAGCAGAAGATGTACACACTTAATCTACCTGAGCTGGCGAAATCCACAGTGTGCTACTCAAGAGATGGATGGTTACTTATGCCGAACACTACTTCAAAAGACATGTTCTTCAATTCGTGTACTCGTAAACCCATCAACTTACCAAAATGGGACTTATCAAATGATGCAATCACTTTCTCTTGAGTGCCTACATCTGGTACTTGCATTCTAATAGATTTTAAACATGCTCGGTACGACATCACAATTACGAGCACTTGTTATGCCGGAGCAACCGAGTGGATTACAAAGGATCTAGATTTCTATCTTGATTACGGAAGTAATTCTCTCAATCATAGCAATGTTGTCTATGCCAAACGTGCCTTCTATTGCCTTGATGGTGCAAGAGGCTTATAATTTTTTTGCTCCGACTACTCGAGAATGGCGTTATAGGGTTCAATTTCTACCCGATTTTCCTTATATCTCAACACGATTCTTCAACCAGTATGAGCGGAAGAAGAAGAGAATTTTCTTGGCGGTGAAAAAAGGAGTGTTGTTTAAGATGTTTACATGTAGTGGTGAGAAGCCGATTGTCTATAAACTAAACTCTTAAACATGCGAAGAGGTCAATAGTACTACGCTCGATGGTTTGAGAATCTTTATAGATCTTCATTCATCCGAGATGAGAGTTAATCTTCCATTCATGAGGATGATAGCTACGAGGCCCACCACGCACCAATATTTTTCAGTTAAAAAAGGAAAGGGAAGCCCCAGGAGATTACGAAGACGTCAAGCACAAGAGTTGGGAGGATTATTCTATAGTGAGGTTAAAGTATGACTATGGTTAAGTTGGGTAGCTGTCACTTTTGGATGCACATGGTTTATGAGGGTTTGTCCTCTTTTGCTATTTAAGGAGAGAGTGGCAGAGATTAGAAGACATCTTGTATCTTGACAAATTACTTTGGCTTTTGGGGGTGGGAGGACGCCATTAAGGTCTCTCCGTTTGTTCTTATCCTTTATTTTCATATATCAAAGTACTCTCTTTTCATTGATCTTGTTATTGTTTTGATACATTGAAATCTAATGGTAACAACTTTGGTATCAGAGCCAGTCACGAGCCAATGGAAACAATGGGTCCTAAGAAACCAGAGATTTGGGATTTAGAGAAGAAGGTTGAAAACTTACAACAAGAGGTGGGTAAAATCTGGAATTTGGAGCAAAGTGTAACTGGTCTTGAGTAGAGTGTGGCTGAAATCCGAAAACAAATGGGGAAGCTTGACATCCTTGAGAGGTTGGAGCGTAGACTCGTGAGAGAAGAGGAGAAGAGCGATGGGGAAGGATCGGGAAGAGGAGATACTGGACTCAGGTGTTTAAGCCATGTTCTTGCGGGATCGAGCGGTGAACAAAAAATCTGACCAACATCCTCGGGGCAGACGGTCTGGAGAAAGAAACGAACCTCTGACCAGAAGGATCGAGGTCCCTCTGTTTGGCGGTGAGAACGCCGAGAGCTAGGTTTTATAGGTGGATCAATATTTTGAGTTGGAATACATAAAGGAAGAGGAAAGGCTCCAAGCTGTTCGAATGTGCTTTGATGGTGAGGTGTTGGTGTGGTATCTATGGGAAAGAGACCGCGATCCCTTCACGTATTGGGCCCAGATGAAACAAAGAGTTCTGGAGAACTTCTCGGTGGTTTAGGATACTCCTCCGGTGAAAATCTCTGGGCTTTGAGATAGGAGGGGACTACCACAAAGTACTGTCGCAAGTTTATTGCACTGGCTTCGGATGCTCTCGAGATACCAGAGCCAGTGCTTGAGTTCACGTTTATGCTTGCATTGAAACCTCGAATCAAAGCTGGAGTGAAGATGCACGAGCCTCGGAAACTCAAACGCATGATGTACTTGGCTAAATTGGCGGAAGAATGGACCGATGCGGATGATATTGAGATTTCGTCGAAATCGGGAAGTCGGAGTACTAAAGGAGGAGTAGAAAGATTTTGGTCGCATTCGACGAAGGGAAATCAAAACTTTGGGGGAGGGGGAAATATATTAAAACCTAAAGGGACATTTAACTCTGGAGAGAAAACGACGTTGCATCGTATCTCAGACACTCGCGGGTCTCCAACACAGAAGATGGTGGAAAGTCGGAGACCACCATATCAGGAACTGACAGCAGCATAGGTCGATGATTTCAAGACAAAGGACCTTTGTTATCGATGTGAAGGAAGGTGCTATCAGGGTCACCCATGTCGCCTCAAAGAGTTGCAAGTGTTTGTGCTTCAGGAGGATGCTACCAGCTGCGAAGTGGAGAAGGAGGTCGAGACACGGCCAGAAAAGGTGATTAAAGCACCTGAGTTAGCGCAACTCTCCGTTAATTATGTGGTACTGTTATCCTCACCGCGCAGTATGAAGATGAAGGGGAAGATTGGCGGAGAGGAGGTTTTGGTCCTGTTAGACAGCGGAGCCTCTCATAACTTTATCTCAGGGAGAGTGGTGATCAAACTGAAGATGGTTACCGACGATAACAACGGCTATGAGGTGATTGTGGAAACCGTATTGCAAGTGCAGGGGAAGGGAATGTGTAAAGCAGTAAGGGTGGAGTTACAAGATGATTATGGCTTGAAATCTGTTTTCTTTCCGTTGGAATTGTGCTTAACAGACATCATCCTGGGTATACAGTGGTTGGAGACACTGGGGATGTTAAAGTCAATTGGAAGGAGCAAGTGATGAAGTTTAAATAGGCACGACGAGTAGTAACAAGGTGATCCTAGTCTGCAAAATTCCTTAGTCTCATTGAAGTCTATACTCAAAACACTACAGCAGGAAGGTGAAGGTATGGTAGTTGAGTTTGGTGGAGTGAATGCACATGACATGGAAGCAACATTACCAATACCACCCATGATTCAAGGCCTATTGCAAGAGTTTGGGGAGGTCTTTTCGGAGCCCAGTGGCTTACTTCCTGCCCGAGGAAAGGTTCACAACATTACTTTAAAGCCAGGAGCTGAGCCCGTGAATGTGAGACCGTTTCGTTACCCACACGTCCAAAAGTCCGAGATTGAAAGACATATTGTGGTGACGCTCGCGACAGGGATAATTAGGGAAAGTAACAGTCCATTCTTTAGTCATGTACTCTTGGTGAAGAAAAAAGACAGGAGCTGGCGTTTCTGTGTGGGTTACCGAGCCTTGAATAAAGTCACGGTTCCAGATAGTTATCCCATCCCCATGATTGATTAGCTGCTGGATGAACTTCGAGGGTTACAGATATTCTTAAAGATTGACCTTCGATCAGGGTACCATCAGATTTTGATTAAAGCCGAGGATGTCCAGAAAACTGTGTTCCGCACTCACAATGGCCACTACAAGTTCCTTGTCATGCCATTCGTCTTGACTAATACCCCGGCGACATTTCATTCGTTGATGAATGATATCTTCAGACCACTCCTCAGGAGATTCGTGTTAGTGTTCTTTGATGATATCCTGGTATACAGCAAGACAGTGAACGAGCATCAAGAACACCTCCGAGCAATGTTACATGTTCTGAAGCATCAACAGTTATATGCTAACCAGAAGAAGTGTCAATTTGGTACTCTAAGCGTTGAATACTTGGGTCATGTTATCACATCAGAGGGAGTAGCAACTGACCTGAGCAAAATCACAGCTATGACAGGATAGCCCATACCTTCGACGATAAAGGAGCTCCGTAGGTTCCTTGGGCTCACAGTGTATTATCGTCGCTTTGTCCAGGGGTATGGAGCAATAGCAAAACCATTGACGGAATTATTGAAAAAAAAATCAGTTCTAGTGGAATGACTCGGCCGAGACAGCTTTCCATACACAAAAAGTGGCAATGCTTATTGTTCTGGTACTGGCATTACCGGATTTCGAGTTAACCTTCGTGATGGAAACAGATGCATCGGGCAGTTGGCTTGGAACGGTGTTGATTCAGGGCCAGAGGCCCATTGCTTATTTCAGTGAGGCCCTCACTGATAGACAACACCTGAAGTCCATTTACTATGGAAATTGTGTTGGGCGTCCATAAATGGAGGCATTACTTACTGGGCCAAAATTTTGTAGTTCGCACAAGTCAAAAATGCCTTAAGTTCCCGTTGGAGCAGTGAGAAATCAATGTTGAATACCAAAAATGGCTGATAAAAACCCTAGGGTTCAATTTTAAAATCCACTACAAACCGGGTCTAGAGAACAAGACGGCCAATGCGTTGTCTCGTACCAGTCAGGAGTTACTAGCTATTACGACTGATTTGGGATTAAATTACGACTGCAAAAAAAATCACAAATCAGTTGCAAATTTTAGACTCATTTGCGACTACAAGTTTCTGACTACGGAAAACGTTTCAAAATAGTTGCAAATTTTCGACTGATTCTTAACCACATTATTTGGTCTGATATTACCAACTATATTGCGACTGCTCTTTTTGTGGTCGTAATGCAGTCACAAACTAGCAGCAATTTAGTCCCTTTTTTGCAACTATTATTGTGGTCGCAATTTGTAGTCGCAGTTCGTCTGTTTTCTTATAGTATTAGTTGGAGAAGATCTGCGGGGAGGTCGATAAAGACCTAAAGCTCCAACAGATTATTCTGTAGAAATAGGCGAAAAATCGAAGCATCCCGAGTACACTCTGGTCCAAGGGAGGCTCTTAAGGAATGGGAAACTGGTAACTCCCCGGAATTCGAGTTTGGTTGGTCTAGTGATGCGGGAGTTCCATGATGGGAGAATTGGGGTTCGCGGGGGAGTCTTGAGGACTCAGAAGCGAATAGTGGAGTTGTTTTTTTTCTATGGAATGATGACGAATATCAGAAGATTTGTCGCAGCGTGTGTGGTCTGTCAGCGTCACAAGTACTCGACCCTGGCCCCAGGAGGACTACTTCAACCACTTCTGATTCCAGACAAAAATCTGGCAACATGTCACCATGGATATTGTCGAAGGACTTATGCGGTCTGAAGGGTACAACTGCATAATGGTAGTGGTGGATCGATTTTCAAAATACGGCCTTTTATCAAGCTAAAACACCCCTTCACATTCGTTGGCGTGGCACTAACCTATGTACAAGAAATCATTCGGTTACATGGGTTCCCGAGCTTGGTGCTGTCAGACAGAGACAAGGTGTTTGTGAGTCACTTCTGGCAGGAATTACACAGGCTTTCTGAAACCAAACTCTGCTATTCGAGGGCTTATCATCCTAAAATCGATGTGCACACGGAGGTCACTAATAGGGGGCTGGAAACACATCTCTGTTCCTTTGCTAGTGAAAAACTAAATACTTGGGTGCAATAGTTACAGTGGGCTGAGTTGGGCTACAGCATGGACTTTCACTCCACGATTTGCATGTCTCCCTTTAAGGCAGTCTACAGTAGGGAACCACCTTCTTTGATACGCTATGAATCTGGTTCCACCACCTACGCAGGACTGGAAGCGATGTTGCAGGACTAGGATATTGTGTTGGATTTGCTTAAAGTTCATATGCATAAGGCACAACAAGTCATGAAAGAAATGGCGGATGGACAACACAGAGCAGTTGAATTTGTTGTGGGTGATAGGGTATACTTGAGGCTGCGACATTTTGAAATAAATCTTTGGCCAGGAAGGCCAATGAGAAACTTGTATATCGTTATTATGGTCCGTATAAGATCTTGGCTCGAATTGGAGAGTTGGCTTACAAACTCAAGCGTCCAGAAGAGACCAAGATCCATCCTACATTCCATGTGTCTCTGTTGAAGCGAGCTATTGGAGACAACACACAAGCAACACCTCTTCCACCACAATTGAATGCTGAAGGGGAACTGGAAGGAGTTACTGAGTTCGTTTTGGGGCACATGAAACATCCAGTATCACGGCAGGAAGAGTTGTTGATCAAATGGAAGAACTTGCATGATTTTGAGAGCTTTTGGGAATGGACAGAGGTGATCAAGAAAAAATTTCCAAGCTTCAACCTTGACGACAAGGTGAAATTCAAAGAAGGGGGTATTGATTGCTACGAGGCCCATCACCCACCAATAATTTTCACTTACAGAAGGAAAGGGAAGGCCCAGGAGAGTACCAAGACGTGAAACACAAGAGTTGGGAGGATTATTCTAGAGTGAGGATAAAGTATAACTATGGTTAAGTTGGGTAGCTGTCACATATGCACATGGGAAGATAACCAATTTTGAGGGTTTATTATCTTTGTTATTTAAGGAGAGAGTATGAGAGAGTAGAAGGTGTCTTGTATCTTGACAAATTACTTTTGGTTTTTGGAGGTGGGAGGACGCCACCAAGGTCTCTCAGTTTGTTCTTATCCTTTATTTTCATATATCAAAGTACTCTTTTTTCATTGATCTTGTTACTGTTTTAATACACTGAAATCTAATCCTAACAGAGGTATAGTGTTTACTCCTAATGCTTCGATTTAGTAGCAAGCGTTGTGTAACGTATTCGTTTGATGAAGGAAGGTATTATCCGCGTAAACAATGGCAAGAACAAGAGGATTTGTGTCCTTTTCAGAATCTTTGGATTAGGCCGCCAAAGAAAGCTTTAGACTACATGTGAAGCTATAAGCTTTACAACACCTCTGGTTTAGGTGGAAGAGTAAGATCATCTCGTTTATCTAAGACTACTTACAATGGCCATTTTTTCAACTGTTGAAAAAAAATTAAACTGTGATTATTCTTGCATTGATGGTGTTGAAACACATGTGGTAAAATCAGTGTTGAAATATAACAACACCGTTGAAAACTTTATATGGGGTTTTCTTGCGACACATGTCACATATGGGTTTCTTTGCGACACATGTCACATTTTGATTATACCAAAAAAAAAAATTATTTGTGTCGAGAAATATATTTTTTTTTTTTGAGATAAATATATAGATTGCGAGACTTGGCGGTTGTTGATTCGAATATCATATTCTTAATATTATTTTTATCTCAATTACTCAACATCAATTATTTAACATAAATTATATATATATATATATATATATATATATATGAAAATTCATCAATTTTCACTTATATAAACCGATGTTTGTTTATCTGTTTTGGACACACAAGAAGAAGTGAAAAACCTTATCTTTCTAAATATATTTATTCAATTAGCATTCAATAAACTCTTGTTCTTCATTTTAAATATCATTCTGGTGAAATAGATCCCACCTATATTTAGTGTTGTTTGTTGCAACGTCCAAATTGGACTAAAGATAAAACCATTATCGTAAAACTAATATAACTTTGTGTTGTTTAGATAATTGCTAATCCTGGTTTTTGCAAGATCACCAATAAGTTTAAAGCTGAGATTTATGTTCTCAGAAAGGTTGAAGCTATGAATAAGATTGAAAAAAAAAAAAAAAAATTCTCTCGCGATGTCTCTCATCACGGGTATCACCGTATGAAGAAGATCAGAGAGGATCTCTTGGGACTTGGTTTAATCAGATCAATCAAGATCTTCCCACTCATTAAGCTTGAGATCAGGAGGAAGAGTGACTGGAGATTTCTGGGATTTGGGGATTTATATGGGATCGAGATTGTGACGGACTTTGAGCTGGGTTTTGGATCGCGGAGATCCGAAATTCAGGAACTTTCGACCGGGAATTTGGCACCCAGAGTTGGCGAGGCATGGGTGATTCTCTCATTATGGATCGCGTTATCCCAGGAATTTTGGTATCTCGGGCAGGGTTATGTGATTTTCCGGGTTTGGGAAGATCCCTTCAATCAAGTACTCAAGTTGGAGTTGATGGGGATAATGAGGATTCTTTCCTTCCTCATTGATTCTGGCGATTCAATTGGGGAGAGCTGGATTTTAACGAGGGGTAGAGAGATGCGAAGATGGACACTTCCGGATTTGCAGCAGTTCCATACGTCGCGGTGCGCGGGTATCAGTGAGATCGAGGATGATAGATTCGGGTCTTTATTTCAGATGGGTTCATCAGTTCATACAACTTATGGAAGTTGGTATTGGAGTCAAACCGCGGTGAATAAGGCAACTCGTTCGATTTTCGAACATATTTCCAGGGATACTGTTTACCAAGTAGGTGAGCCCTTTCTGCTAGGTTTGACAGAGGTTATGGGATTTGTCTCCTCTAATCACAGTACAACAAAAAAGGAAAGACAGAGATGCTCGATGGAGAAATCAGTGGATCATCATTGTAAGATTTGCAGGCTATCAGGGGAATTAGTTCCGCTCAATCACCATTTATTTCGTGATTCTTGGGCCATTATATATGAGACTGCATATGGACGATGGTTATCACAGTCTTTTGCTTATCTCCTTCTACCATTTCTCTGGTATTTGCAGTGCCAGACAGGGAGAGTTGTTGGGTGGTGGTTCGCTTGGGTACTTTGGGTTGTGGTTCTATTAATGGGGCAAAAATCAAACACTGGTGCTTGTATCATGTCTCAAACAGCGGTTA